>PVKP010019153.1:0-42990 GCA_004027715.1 Plecturocebus donacophilus
TGGCCTGCCTTGCTAGGTTGGGGAAGTTTTCCTGGATAATATCCTGAAGAGTATTTTCCAGCTTGGATTCATTCTCTTCGTCACATTCAGGTACACCTATCAAACGTAGATTAGGTCTTTTCACATAGTCCCATATTTCTTGGAGACTTTGTTCATTCCTTTTTACCCTTTTTTCTGTCATCTTGCCTTCTCGTTTTATATCATTGAGTTGATCTTCGACCTCTGATATTCTTTCTTCTGCTTGGTCAGTTTGGCTGTTGAAACTTGTGCATGCTTCGCGAAGTTCTCATGTTGTGTTTTTCAGCTCCATCAATTCACTTATATTGTTCTCTAAGTTGTCCATTCTCGTTAGCATTTCGTTAAATCTTCTTTCAAGGTTCTTACTTTCTTTACATTGGTTAGAACATGTTCTTTTAGCTCACAGAAGTTTCTTATTATCCACCTTCTGAAGGCTGATTCTGTGAGTTCCTCACACTCATCCTCCGTCAGGCCTTGTTCTCTTGCTGATGAGGAGCTGCGATCCTCTGTAGGAGGAGAGGCATTCTGATTTCAGGTGTTCTCAGTCTTTGTACTGGTTTCTTCCCATTTTTGTGGATGTATCCACCTGTCGTCTTTGTAATTGCCAACTTTCAGATTGGGTCTCTGAGTGGACGTCCGTCCGCCTTGTTGGTGATGAAGTTTTTTCTGTTTCTTAGTTTTCCTTCAGGGGGCGCCCCTTCCCCACAGAGCTGGGCATTCCCGGGTTCAGCTGTGCTTTTTCTCAGTCCTCAGCGCTTCCAATTGCTGTTCTCCTTGTGGGGATGGGACCAGCGGAGCCCAACTAAATGTTAGGCACCCAGTCTCGTATACTCTGCACCGAGAAGCGCCGCGCTGGCCAAAAGAGTCGCGCTGGCAACCCGTCTGGCTCCTTCGCCGGGAATCTCCCAGTCTGTGGGCATCAATAATTCGTCTGCAATTGCGGCATCCACTCGCTCTCTGCGCTTTCACTGGGAGCTGCAATCCTGAGCTGCTGCTACATGGCCATCTTGGATCTCTCTCCAGAAATACTTTTAAAACCTAATAAAAAAGGGAGATCCTTCAAAGTTTCAAACAATCCAGAAATTAGTGTGGCCATCACTGTACCTGAATACTTATCCATCCATCCAATACATGTGAAATATATGTTCCGAGTCTTTTAAATTGCAATCATGGGAGGCTGAGGCAGGAAAATTGCTTGAGCCTGAGAGGCAGAGATTGCAGTTAAGCCAAGATCCTGCCATTGTACTCCAGCCTGGGCAACAGAGCAATACTCCATCTCAAAAAAATATATATAAATAAATGAATAGCATGCAACTTTATATTGCTATCCTAAGATACAAAGAGGAACATGTGAAACACTCTCATGATTCACGTCTTTTGTGACTGTTAAGATCATTATCAGTGATGCTAGGAATATGCTTGTTAGATCCTAAATCCTTCAGAATTTGTTTTCCCACAGCAGAGCTCTGCCCCAATTCTTTGGCAGTAGAAAGGTGACAGAGGTGTGCCTGTGCTGTTCTCCTCTCAGAATTGCCTGTTCTGAACATCCAGTTACTTCACTGATCAATGAATGCCTTAAACATGTACCAAGTGGAGTCCTGCCAAGGAATTCAGGTGTTCATCTGGTATTAATGAATTTAGGGGCCGATTTGCTATTAAATGGTTAATAAGCTCTGCAACAGTATCCTTGACAAAATATTCTAGAAAGTATCCCTTTTGTATTAAAAGTTAAAAGAAATTTAAAGGGCAAAAATGCAGTTTTATTGCATGGCTATGTCACATAGTGGTGAAGTCCAGGCTTTTATTTATTTATTTATTTCGTTTATTTATTTTTGAGACAGAGTCTCACTCTGTCACCCAGGCTGCAATGTAGTAGCACCGTATCAGCTCACTATAACCTCCACCTCCTTGGTTCAAGCAATTCTCCTGCCTCAGCCTCCCCAGTAGCTGGAATTACAGGTGCCTACCACCACACCTAGCTAATTTTTGTATTTTTAGTAGAGACAGATTTTCACCATCTTGGCCAGGCTGGTCTTGAACTCCTGACCTCGTGATCCACCTGCCTTGGACTCCCAAAGTGTGGGGGTTACAGGCATGAGCCACCTTGCCCCACTGGAATATGATTTTTTTTTATGAGCCCATGCAGTTGACCTTAAGGCCACCTTCTGGCCTTTCCTGAACCTGTCTCTTGCGGTGTCCAGCCTCATTTCCTCTCCCTATTGGATTGTGGTTTCCTCCTTCTCCCAGGCCTCACTGTCATCTCATGTCCTCCATCTGCCTGAATCTCCCGAAACAGATTCCCTTTGCATTCATGAACAGCTAGCTTCATTTATTCATCTTAACTAAGGCATCTGATATCACAGAAGACTTTCTTTCTACCCACCCTCTCTTGGGTTATATACACGTTCCAGTGCACCAGTAATGCCCAGCATTCTTCATATTACATTATGTTCTTAATTTATGCATCTCTCCCACTTCAGACCAAGAGTTCTTTGATGGGGAATCATGTCAGGCTCATCTCTGCATCCCTTCGCGCTCAATCAATGTGAAGTCAATGACATTAAAACCCTTTGTGAAGACAATATTATGAACTCAAAGGTGTCTGAGAGATTCATAGAGGTGGTAGTATCCACAATCTGAGGATGTGCTCAGCTATTCTCCCATAGGATAGAATTTTGCCTCCTTGACTTTGGGACTATGGTATTGGGCGAAAAGCAACAGGAATCCACATGGCCATGTTTGTCTTTTCCCAAGAAATATTTTGCCATTGGAAATATTGCTTCTGAGTTGCAGCATAGTCAAAAAGCCTTGCATGGGGCCCTAAATCTAGTTCAGGAAGCTTGAGATTAGCCATGCTTAGCTTTTGGGATGTATTTGTTGAGCCACAAGTGTACCCTTCCAGTGAAAGTTAAATTTGTGACAATGACTTCTCAAGCAGAGTCGCCAGACCGCTGTTTTAGAATCCCTGAGGGCCAAGAAAAAAAAAAGTGCTGAAGGGAAGAGTGGCTTGCTTATGAACTAGGAGAGATACTCAGTGGCTGATACCCTCTTCATCAACCAAGTTCTAAAGAAATTGAGGATAAGACCAAGAAGCAAAGCATAAGGTGATCAAATGTACTGTGGTTAATGCTGAAGTATAGAGAGCATGGCTCATAACTGGAGTGAGGAGTTTCCGGTCCTAAACCCAGAATGTGGCAGACTCGGCTATAAGGTTTCCAGATGTTCGAGAAGACACAGGCCTCACCCAGCAGGACAGTCCTCCAATGACATGAAAGAGTGGAGCAAAAGAAAGGAAGGGGCAGAGGCCAGGAGTGTCACTCAGTTGGTGTGCCTCCTCACGGAAGTACTGAGTGTGTCCCCTGTGTCACAGTCCCATCATAGCTGTCTTCTTCCAGTACTTAATGAGTTCCCTAAGAGCAGGCCCTGTGTATACTTCTGGGCACTAAAATGAGTGTGAATCCCTGACAGTGACTCTATGCCAGTCTTTATTGAAAACATAACATTTTATGTTAAACAGTTCTTCACTGTTGGTACTATTAGTTGCCCCAACTTTAGAGATATAGGCACTAAGGTTTGTGGAGGTTAAATAACTTCCCCAAGATCATACAAGTAGCACATGTCAGAGTGGAAAACTGAGCCCCAGAGGCCTGATGTCCCAGGCAGAGCTGCTAACTGTTCTTCATGCTCCTTGATGGGTGATTCAAGGTGGTGTGTAGTTAATATTAGGGCATCATTTAATGATCTGATTATGAAAGTACTAAGTGAGGTGATAGGGGGATTCTCTATCTCAAGTTCTCTATTCCTGGCCTTTCATAAATTCCTTTCTCCCTGGCTGGGATCCAGCTGGCTTACACAACTGTCAGTGTAATCTCCATCAATATGTACACAAGGGGTCAGGCCATCAAAGAAACCAAAGATATATCAGGATTAATGCTTTCACTGGATAAAGTTTGAGGATGGAAGGATCTTCTGTTGAGTGGATTTGAAATAGTTGCATAGGAAATATTTTTATTTTCCTTGAGAAGTAAACAAGCTAGAGATTATTTCAGATTTATTTTGCTAATTGAAACAATCAAAGCATGACAGTGACCTTCGAACCAGTGCCAGTAAAAATCAAATAAAACCTGGATAGTATATTCTGAGGGTAGTCTAAATGGGATACCTTTTAGCTGGGTTTGTTAAAATGCTTAAATTTTTAAAAAGAACGAGGTAAAGCTGTGTTTACTGTTACAAAAAGACTGTCAATATGTAGCAAGCATGAGAGAAGGGAGATACAGAAATAAGTTTGTGTGTTTATGAATATCCCTTTGTGTGTGTGTGAGATACCTAAAAGGATACATCAACAGTTACAGATATGTTACTGTTTCAAGAAATAACAAGAAACTGTAAAAATAATTACCTTTGGAAAGAGGGTCTGCTGAGTGAAGTAGGAAAACATAATTTCCCTGTTATACTCTGTTTACTTTTAAAAATGTGGATAGAGATTATCTCTGCAGAATAAGTCATCTTAGTTTTCTTCTTTTTACTTCTCTTTATTAAAAAATTAAACATGAAAAAACCCGAATGCCACATTTTAATTAAAAATAAATATTAGCAATTTAAAATTATGATATGAGCAGTAACTTTGAGTGACTAGTCTCTTTAACACTGACCTCAAATCCACATGAAGTTATTCTGGTGGGGGGTGGTGTATATAATTTACGTTATTACAGATTTTTGTGAAATGCTGTGTTTGTGTTCTGGAAAAAGTTTTGTGTACATGCCTGGGCTTCTGGGTCTGCATTTGTGTAGGTGGAAAGAAACACTGGGCAGAGCAAGGGGAACAGTGGGGGCTGAGCAGGCAGGGGCTGATCTGTCGCCTGGAGCCATTTCCTTCTTGGAGAGAAAACTTGAGAACGCTCCAAGGCGGGGCCAGTAGGCAGCCAATATGGGGCACGGGCACGAGGTCATTCATTCATCAGTTATCGAGGGTCTACCTTTTGCCTTTGGGGAGGCTCTGTAACATTTTGTGCTAAATTAGAGGCCTTATGGTAGACTAGACCCTGAAAACACTTAAGTTCCAAGTTCATTTTGATTCCTTCTCCAGGCCTCCATGTGAATTACATTAGTCACATCAGCAGCTCACTGAGGCCACAGGAATGGGCCCTTTTATTGATATAGGCAGACATGGAGACAGGGATGGACGTGAAGGAGGAGGGACCAGGGCCAGAAGATGGGCCTCTGATGAGTGAGGGCTGTGAGAGTGTGCGGTCTGTGCCCACTTGGGATTCTGCCTGGATTGTGTTAAAGATTTCCACTCCTCTCACCCACAAGCGGTTCAGACTCCCAGATTTGCTCATGAGTTTGGTTTCATTCAGATGGGAAAAACACAAGAGGAAGAAGAGGGAGAGGTACATCATATCTCCCATCTCTGCAGGACGCACACAGACACACACACACGTGTTACGCCTCCCATTCTCCAACTCAGTGAGGAAGAGGCCTCATCCCCAGAGCTTTTCAATTGCAGGAAGCTGGAGAATGGGACCTGTAGAGAGCAGAGCTGTCCTCTGTTTTCTTTGCAGCTTTAGAAACCCTTTGACTGGCACTCTTGGAGTGTAACAGTAAGCTCTGTTCCAGGGAGCAAAATGGGAATTGAAATTGTACCTCTGTGGCTAATCAGCTGTGTAACCCAGAGGAACGTGGCCAGGTGATATATATATATATTTTTTTTTTTGAGATGGAGTCTCGCTCTGTCACCAGAGTGGAGTGCAGTGGTGTGATCTCAGCTCACTGCAACCTCCGCCTCCCGGATTCTCCTGCCTCAGCTTCCCAGGTAGCTGGGACTACAGGCACGTGCTACCATGCCCAGCTAATTTTTGTATTGGTAGTAGAGATGGGGTTTCACCATGTTGGCCGGGATGGTCTTGATCTCTTGACCTCATGATCCGCCCATCTTGGTCTTCCAAAGTGCTGGGATTACAGGCATGAGACACCGTGCCTGGCTGACCAGGTGATCTTTAGTTTCTGAACTATAGGGGGAATGGAGGAGCCATCTTAGAATTGGAGAATAATAAAATGAGGACATTCTGGGATTTCATAAGATGATGATCACTTGGGAAGGTCTCCTAATCTCTACTCCCTCATGAGTTTGAAAAAAAATAACTTTTTTCTTAAATGAGAAAATGGATAGTGCCCTATAATCTAGGGGCTTGTGATCCAACTTTTACTGGGCAACTCTAATACAGAGAGAAACTGGTGTCTCCCTCACTTAGCTAGTTCTGAGTGCATGTCTCCTCCCCACCCCCAAAAGCTGGGCTGCTTCATCACTTACCAAATCATCTTAGACTCATAAACATCTCCAGGCAGCAGGCCTCTTCCATCCTCTCCCCTTTATCTGCATGGAAACTTTCCAACTTAACTCCCTACACATCTGTTCTGGGAGCTGCTTCCTAATTATATCCTAGGAACCTGATATAAAGAGGCCTAAAGGGAACATTCCATCACTTCTTCCAGGGGTATCTTGGGTAAGGGATAGAGGCTTGCTCCTTGGTGAGATGGCCAGAGGCTACTGACTGGGAACAAAACCTAACTGCCGCAGAAGCCATCTGAGGGCAGCATGCTTTGGCAGGAAGGACAATGGGATGATCCCATCATGTTCAGGCTCATCCGTTTAATGTGTCTTCCTTAATATTGAAGTAGAGTCCTCACTGCCTCTAAATTCTGTGAAGTAAAAGCCCTAAAGTGTCACCTTAATAAGAACAGATTCTAAGGAAGATGCATCTTGAATCCCATTAAGTATGATTATAGGGACACAGAATTTCAGAATTTGAAGGGACCCTCAAATGTCTTCTGGGTCAATCCAGATCTTTTCATGGTTCAGATAATTGAATTCTAAAGAACTTAAGTCATGTGCCCAAGGTAAGTTAGGAGGAAAACTGGGTGGAATCTCAGTAAAGTTCTGTTGCATGTCTTCAGGAGTCTTTCAGATGATCAAATCACGTTAGAGAAATTGAGGAGGTATCTGAAACATGTTCTCTTTATCTTTTAATTTATGCTTTCTTTAGGATGGGAAATTTTTTATTTTTTCAAATTTTCCCTCTCTTTTAAAGAAAAATTGCAAATTTAGAAAAATTTGAAACAAATAGCACAATGAACACTCATATACCATCAACCAATTGTTAATATTTTGTGATATTATCTCTCTCCTGTTTCCACATGTATACACACACACATACACATTTACATACACTTTTTCTTTGTGTGTGTAAATTGTGTGTGTGTATATATATACACATGTGTACTTTCTTTGTGCATAAAATCAGTTACGGACACTGTAATGTCACCCTAAATATTTCAGCATGTCTCTCCTCAGAACCCAGGTATTCTCCTGCATCACCACAACACCATAATCACACTTAAGAAACTGTACCTTGTTGGGAGGCTGAGATGGACAGATTACTTGAGGTCAGGATTTCGAGACCAGCCTGGCCAACATGGAGAAACTCTGTCTCTAATAAAAATACAAAAATTAGCCAAGCCTGGTGGCATGTGCCTATAATTCCAGCTACTTAGGAGACTGAGGCATGCGAATCGCTTGAAACCAGGAGGCAGAGGTTTCAGTGAGCTTTTGAGATCACACCACTGCACTCCAGCCTGGGTGACAGAGGGAGACTGTCTCCAAAAAAAAAAGAAAAAGTGCTTTGTAGCTATAATATTAGCCAGTATGAAATGCACATTCAGATGTCTCTGTGTGCCCTCAAGATGCCCTTTTTAGTTTCTCTTTTTCATCCAGGAACCAATCCAGCATCCTGCATGACACTTGGTTGTCGTTTTTCTTTGTTCTTTAAATTGAAGGATTCCTCTCACCTTTTTATTTTGTCTCCGGTGTTGCTGACATGTTTTGGAGGGTTTGGGACTGTTGTCTTAAAGAATGTCCCACAACTGGGATTTGTGTTCTTGATACCTCATAATTAGATTTAGACATTTTGACAGCAGTACTCTGTGGTGGAAACCTCTATGCTGTTGATGGTGTGATGGTTAACCTGATGTGTCGACTTGACTGAGCTAAAAGGTGCCCAGATAGCTAGTAAAACATTATTTCTGGATGTGTCTGTGGGTGCCTCTAGAAGAGATTAGCATTGGAATCAATAGAGTAAGTAAAGAAGATTGCTTTCACCGGTGTGGATGAAATCCTATCTATTGAGTGTCCAAATAGAACAGAAAGATGGAAGAAGGGCAAATTCACTCTCTCTGAATTGGGACATCCATCTTCTCCTGCCCTCGAACATCAGTGCTCCTGGTCCTTGAGCTTTCAAACTCAGGCCAAGACTTATACCAGTGGCAACCAAATTTTCAAAGCCTTTGGGCTTGTTGTTGTTGTTGTTGTTGTTTTTGAGACAGAGGCTCACTCTGTCACCCAGGCTGGAGTGAAGTGTCATGATCTTGGCTCACTGCAACCTCCACCTCCTGGGTTCAAGTGATTCTCATGCCTCAACCTCCCGAGTAGCTGGGATTACAGGCATGCACCACCACATCTGGCTAATTTTTGTATTTTTAGTAGAGACGGGTTTCACCATGTCAGCCAGGCTGGTCTCAAACTCCTGACCTCAGGTGATCTGCCCGTTTCGGCCTCCCAGAGTGCTGAATTTACAGGTGTGAGCCACCGTGCCCGGCCCCTTTTTATCATTACTTTAGAATGTACTTCTTCTATTTATTAAATGTGTAACTATGAAGCAGCCTCAGGCAGGTCCTTCAGGAGGTATCCAGAAGGCATTGTTGTAAGAGATGACAGCTCCGTGTGTCACTGCCCCTGAAGACCTTTCAGTGGGATAAGACGTGGATGCGGATGACAGTGATATTAAAGATCCCCCTGTGTAGGCCTAGGCTAATGTGTGTGTTTGTGTCTTAGATTTTAACATAAAAGTTTTAAAAGTTTAAAAAAGTTAAATAGAAAAAATCTTATAGGATAAAGACATAAAAATATTTTTGTTCAGCTGTGCAATGTGTTTGTGTTTAAAGCTAAGTATTATCAGAAAAGAGTAAAAAAAAATTTTTTTTCAGTCTAACTCTCAGGAGGAGTTGAAAAGTTTTTAAAACTTTATAAACTAAAACAGTTACAGCAAGCTAAGGTTAATTTATTATTGAAGAAAGGAAAATATTTTTAAATAAATTTAGCGTAACTTCAGTGTGTAGTGCTTATAAAGTCCAAGGTTAACTTACTATTGAAGAAAGAAGATATTTAAAATAAATTTAGTGTAACTTCAGTGTGCAGTGCTCATTAAGTCCAAGGTTAACTTATTGAAGAAAAAAATTTTTTTAAATAAATTTAGTGCAGCCTAAATATACATCACTTATAACGCCTACTGAAATGTACAGTAATGTCCCAGAGTTCACATTTACTCATCACCCACTCAGTGACTCACCCAGAGCCAGTTTCAGTCCTATAAGCTCCATTCATGGTAAACGCCCTATACAGGTGTACTATTTTTTTTATCTTTTTTTCTTTTTTTTGAGACAGAGTCTCGCTCTGTCCCAAGTCTGGAGTACAGTGGCATGATGTTGGCTCACTGCAACCTCCACGTCCTGGATTCAAGTGATTCTTCTGCTTCAGCCTCCCAAGTAGCTGGAACTACAGGTGTGTGCCATCATGCCCAGCTAATTTTTGTATTTTTAGTAGAGACAGGGTTTCACCATATTGGCCAAGATGATCTCCATCTCTTGACCTTGTGGTCTGCCTGTCTTAGTCTCCCAAAGTGCTGGGATTACAGGTGTGAGCCACCACACCTGGTCTTTTTAAATCTTTTATACTGTATTTTTACTGTACCTTTTCTATGTTTAAGTATGCAGATACTTCCTGTTGTGTTACAACGGCCTGCAGTGTTCAGTACAATAACATCACAGATTTGTAGCCTAGGAGCAGCAGGCGATACCATATAGCCTAGGTGTGCAGTAGGCTCTGCAGTCTAGGTTGGTATAAGTACGCTATGATGTTTGCACAGTGACACAATCGCCTAACAACATATTTCTCAGAACATACCCCTGTCATTTAGAGACCCATGACTGCATACCAAAGAGAACTGGAAAATGTTCCTACGAAAGTCTGTAAAGGAATATTCATAGCAGCATTACTCATAAGAGCCAAAAGATGGAAACAACCCAAATGACCATGTGCGGTGGCTCAAGCCTGTAATCCCAGCACTTTGGAAGGCCGAGGCGAGTGGAACATTTGAGGTCGGGAGTTCAAGACTAGCCTGGCTAACATGATGAAACACCATCTCTACTAAAAAATACAAAAATTAGCCAGGCATAGTGGCTGGGGCCCAATCCTAGCTATTCAGGGGGCTGAGGCAGGAGAATTGCTTTAACCCAGGAAGTGGAGGTTGCAGTGAGCCACGATTGCACCATTGCACTCCAGCCTGGGCAACAGAAACTGTCTCAAAAATAATAAAGTATGCAATGTAATAAAAAGCACTGATACAAGCTACAACATGGATTAACCTTGAAAACATGTTAAATGAAAGAAGGCAATCACAAAAGACCAGATACTGTATAATCTCACTGATCTGAAATTTCTAGAATAGGCAAATCAATAGAGACAAAAACAAGATTGGTGATTGTCTAGAGCCGGAGAGTTGGAAGGAAATGAGGGTTGACTGCTAATGGATAAATGGTTTCTTTTGAGGTGATTGAAAATGCGCTAAAAATTATTTTGATGGTTGCTCAGCTCTGTGAATATACTAAAAATCATTGAATTGTACACTTTAAATTGTAGATACGGTAAGTGAATTATATCACAAGAAAACTGTTACTAAAAAGCAAAGACTACTATGTGGTGATGTGTCCTTCCCACCAGACACTTTAAGAGGCCCTTTATGCCCGTTTGTCCCACTGCTGTTAATGCTAAGTTTTGATCACTTGCATAATGTGGTTTCCACAAGAACTTGCCACTGTATTATGTTGGTGCAAAAGTAATTGCGGTTTTTGTCATTACTTTCAATGGCAGAAACTGTGATTACTTTCTCACCAACCTGTAGAAGAGTCTTTGCTTTGAGATTAATAAGTACTATGAAGGATGACATTCACCACTCTGTGTACATCCTGTTCTCCCCCCATTAGCATCCGCTGGTGATCCTTGCCAGTAAGATCTATTACATAAATGGGTGCTATAGAGTAGTTTTTAAAATGGTCAAATTTTTTTACATTTATATAGTAATTTTCTGGAGAGAATGTGTTCCTTCTCCCTCTTTTTAAAAAACTCAGTGGGTCTCAAAAAAATAAACATAGAATTATCACATCTCGGTATAAATCCAAAATAATTTGGAAGCAAAGTCTCAAAGAGCTTTTTGCATACGCACTTTCATAGCAGCATCATTCACAACAGCCAAATGGTGTAAACAACCCACGTGGCCATCAGTGGATGAATGGGTAAACAAAATGTGGTATATACATGCAGTGGAATAGTATTGGGCCTCAAAAGAAATGAAATTCTGACACATGCCACGGCATGGATGAACCTTGAAAATATGCTTAGTGATGTGAGCCAGACAGAAAAAGACAAGTATTATATGATTCCCCTTATATGAAGAACTTAAAGTAATTATCCTCCCAGTATATTCTTGTTTTCTGGCACACAGTGTTTAAAGTCGACTTTTGCTTCCCCTGACCCAGTCTTGAACACAGCCATTTCTCCAAGGAGGCCTGCTTCCTTCTACAGGGAAACTGTAGTCAAAAACAAGCCTTGGTTGCTTGGTGAGCTCATTGCCATGTATTTGGTGGTTATATGCTTCTCACCCTTCCAGTGTACAGAGCTAGGGAAACATAAGCATACACTCACACACACATATGCACATGTATGTGAGACATGTACACAAACATGCCTGCAAACAAATGCAGCAGACATTTGAATCAGTGGTTTCCAGTTTTCATCCAGCACCAGTTTTCTCCACCTCACCTCATCCCTGTCCGTATTTCTGTCTCTTCTTCCATCATGACAGCTCTGGTTCTCAAGCATCTCAACATATTTACTCATGTGTTCTGTCCTTCATTAAATAAAATAACTGGTGTGATATATCATACCAACACCACAAATCATTTTTTAAAATGAACACAATTTACATCTTTTGATGCTTAGCAGTACTACATGCATTTTCTAGATGTATTTTCTTTCTTAGTAGATGGAAAAGGTGGGATTGAGGCATGGTGGAAGTAGTGACCACAGTACAGAGTAAAAACAAGAAATAGGGGGAAATAGAGAATGAGAGAGGGTGGGGAAGGGGGCAGAGTGGTAAAGAGTTTCTTCAACGTTGCAAACTTTAACATGACTAAACTCAGTAAAAAGAGTGAGCTGAGGCCCGGTGCAATGACTCATGCCTGTAATCTCATCACTTTGGGAAGCTGAGGTGGGCGGATCATCTGAGGTCAGGATTTTGAGACCAGCCTGGCCAACATGATGGAAACCCTGTCTCTACTGAAAATATAAAAATTTAGCTGGGAGTGGTGATGGGTGTGATGGTAGGTGCCTGTAATCCCAGGTACTAGGGAGGCTGAGGCAAGAGAATTGCTTGAACTTGGGAGGAGGAAATTGCAGTGAGCTGAGATTGCACCTTTGCACTCCAGCTTGGGTGACAGAGCAAGACTACATCTCAAGAAAAAATTGGTAAAAATTAGGTAAAGAGGAGCCATTAAAAACAAACATCTGTTTTTCCAGTTATTGGAGTAATGCTTTGTGTGTTTACTTAAACAAGAAATAGTATGCCAGCTGTGGTGGCTCACATGTGTAATCCCAGCACTTTGGGAGGCTGAGGTGGGTGGATCATGAGGTTAGGAGATCGAGACCATCCCGGCCAACATGGTGAAACCCCTTCTCTACTAATACTACAGAAATTAGCGTGGTGGTATGCGCCTGTAGTCCCAGCTACTCAGAAGGCTGAAGCAGGAGAATCGCTGGAACCCAGGAGGTGGAGGCTGGAATGAGTTGAGATCGTGCCACTGCACTCCAGTCTGAGTGAGGGAGGGAGACTCCATCTCAAAACAAAAGACATAGCCCACAAGATTTGACTCAATAAAAATAGAGGGAAAGACAGTTATTTTTTATGAATTCCAATAAGATTTTTGCTGCTTCGGGGTTCAGTTGCTGTTCTTGGCTTTGATGGTGACATTTTCTCAGCCATGGCATTGGATCCAGCATCCATGCTCTACATGATTGTTCTTAAAAATGAGGAATTGATTTATTTTTAAAAGGTTTTCCTGCCTTGGAAGGGAACCAAGTATCTTTCCAGTTGGAGAAATAACTTCCTTTTGAGACCTGACCTCTTCCTCACCCCAATGAGCCATTAGGACTTTTATGTAGGAGTTGGGTAAGCATATTGCAGCAAGAGATTCTTTCTCTTCATTACTTAACTTCCAAACAAGCTGGGTTTTTTTGTGCTCTGAAGCATTCTGATTTCTAGGAGAGATTGTGAGATGGAAGCAAAGGCGTGTTGAAATGAGTGTCCTGCAACCTAGGCTGTTGTTGCATCCTGAAGACTTACTAGCTGTGTGACTATAGATATCTTGTGGCTCTGAACTTCACCTTCAACTGGGAAATGGGGATAAAATCTGCTATGTTCTTTTTCCATTTAGAATTTTTATCCTATACACTTCCAAATAAGATTTCCAGTGACTTACAAGAAACGAGATATCTCAAACCACTCTGATAATGTGAGGATAAAGGATTAAGAGTCCTGGGAGAAGTGTAGGAAATTAATCCCAGAAACCCAGATGAAAGGTAGTTGCTGCAAATGAGCACTAATTTGTTTTCTAACTCTTTGCTGTCCAATATGGTAGTGACTAGACCCATATGGCTGTTCAGTCCTTGAAATGTGGATGGTTTGAATCAAGATGTGCGGGAGTGGGAAATACACACTGGATTTCAAAGACTTCGTATAAATAACATAAAATAGCTCTTGAATAATTTTTACATTGACTGCATGTTGAAATGATGTTTTGGATATATTGACTTAAAATATTAAAATTAGTTTCTCACTTCTTTTTCCTTTTTTTTTTCTTTTAAAGGGAGAGGGTCTTACTCTGTTGCTTAAGCTGGAGTGCAGTGGTGCAGTCATAATCCACTGCAGCCTCAACCTCCTGAGCTCAAGCAACCCATCTACCTCAGCCTCCCAAGTAGCTGGGACTACGTGCATGTGCCATCATGCTTGACTAATTTTATTTGTTTATTTATTTACTGTAGAGATAGGGTCTTGCTGGTGGTCTAGAGTAATCTTGAACTCCTAGCCTCAAGTGATACTCCCACCTCAGCCTTCCAAAGTGCTGAGATTACAGTCATGAGCCACTATACCCAGCCTCTTTTTACATTTTTAATGGCTGCTAAAATTTTTTAAATTTCATAAGTGGCTTTCATATTTCTATCAGCTAGTGCTGGTCTAACCTATTTTCACCCAAGTCCCCCTACCAACCAACAAAAAGGAAAATATGTTTATCATGCATCTGTTACCTGATTAAAGGAAGGGTGCTGTCCTGCACATTTATATAGTCACATACTTTAGAGCTTTATATAAAAATAAGTGAGAAATGATGGTGCCTTGCTACCACTGTGTCCTTCCTCTCTGATGGAAAACCACATCTTGGTTTATGTCCTTCTTTGTCATATCCTAAAATTTTTGACTAACAAACAGCATGTAACTCAAAATCTGCTGATTTATTCCTCCTTAGTTCATTCATTTATTCACCCATGCATTTATTTGTTTCCTGAGTTTTGTTCAGACACTGCCATGTCCTCCAAGTACAAAAATCAGTTACGACTCATTCTGCCACTAAGGACTTCCAGTCTGCAGGGAAATGGAGGAGAGAGTCAGCCACATAGACTAGCAATTTACAATCCGGCCCCATGAACACCAGTCTGGAGCGCTGTGCAAAGTGTAATAGGGAGAGGAGAAAGGCAACTAATGCTGGCTTGGCTTTGGGGTAATTCATAATTTGATTATTCATGCTGTTATTCAAAGAGGCTTTGCCAAGTTTATTTAAAGAGATTGAAAGATAGCAAATACAGACATTAAAAATAGTTTATCAGCCTATGGTTTCAAAAGTGCTATATTATAAATATATATTCTTTATTCCCCAGGCTGTTCCTCCTTAGGCTCTCAAATTTAGTCTGTCTACTAAACTGTATCCTTGGCCAGACTTACTCTCTATAAAAGCAGATACGGGTTATTTATTCATCAGTTATCCAGTTGATATCTCTAATTCTACATCCTCCCAGGCAAGAGGGAGTATAAATGATTAGGGACTTTTAACTTTGGAAGATGCAGTAAATTACAATTTAAAGTTGGCAAGACTTCTAGAACCATAGTTCAGCAAAGTCCATGACTTCCCCAACAGAGGATGCAGCCAGTTGGAGTAAGTGTGGACTTGTTTCTCTCTCTCTCTCTCTCTCTCTCTCTCTCTCTCTTTTTTTTTTTTTTTGAGATGGGGTCTCACTCTGTCTTCAGGCCAGAATGCAGTGGCGTGATCTCAGCTCACTGCAACCTCCATCTCTAGGTTCAAGCGATTCTCCTGCCTCAGCCTCCCAAGTAGCTGGGACCACAGGCATGCGCCACCATGCCTGGCTAATTTTTTTATATTTTTAGTAGAAATGGGGTTTCACCATGTCGGGCAGTATGGTCTTGATCTCCTGACCTCATGATCTGTCTGCCTTGGCCTCCCAATGTGTTGGGATTACAGGTCTGAGCCACCGCGCCCAGTCTCTCTCTCTCTCTCTCTCTCTCTCTCTCTCTTTTTTTTTTTTTTTTTTAAAGAAAGGGAGGTCATATATTTTAGGCCATTTCTTTTGGTGAGGAACAGACTAAAAACTGGGTTATGGTAATGAGTCGTCTGAGGAGCTTTTGGCCTTCAGAAGAGTGTCCTGTGTGGTGTTATGAGGTTGCCCGGCAGGCTAAATCCCTGGAGACAGCAGATTCCCTGTGAGAGCAGGTCTTGTGAAATAAAGATCTGGTTTGTATAGTCTCACGCAGGACATCAAATATTTAAGGCTTAAAAAAAAAAAAAAAAAAAGATCGTGTTTATAAGGGCCCTTGAAAAGAATTTCTAATGAAAATTGGTGAAAAAGATTTGTTTCATTATCAGCTTAAGCTGGCTGTGATGGGAGTTATTTAAATTCTTACCTCTCATGGACACTTAACAAAAGTGGGTGATAAAGCCTGTTGGAATAGTTAACTTGGGGACAGCATAAGTAGAGAGGTGATAGGGTCTCACTGGAGGTCACTTTGCTTGCCTGTTTTTAAACACATTCCATCTGTTGCCTTCTTCATTAGAATCCTAAAATTTGGGGCCAGGCAATGAGGCTCATGCCTGTAATCTTGGCACTTTGGTAGGCTAAGGCAGGTGAATCACTTGAGGTCAGGAGTTCAAAACCAGCCTGGTCAACATGGCGAAACACATCTCTACTAAAAATACATGGTGAAACGCTGTCTCTGCTAAAAATACATAATGAAACTTTGTCTCTACTAAAAATACAAAGAAAATTAGCCGGGGTGTGGGGGCGGGCACCTGTAACCCCAGCTATTCAGGAGGCTGAGGCTTGAACTCAGGAGGTAGAGGTTGCAGTGAGCCAAGATCACACCACTGCACTCCAGCCTAGGCCACAGACTCTGCCTCAAAAAAAAAAAAAAGAGAAGAATCCTGAAATTTGATGTAAATTTCTTTGTGTTCTTAGTCAGTCAGGTATTAGTCTTATTTCCATAGAGCATTTTTAGAAATCAGTGCTCGTGAGCACGGGGCTCACATTCATTCGAAGGAATGGGAAATTTGGGGAGGGAGAGAAATGAACATCACATAGTTTCTGGAGTCATTTTTCATTTAGCAGTTTCCTCTATACTTCTGTGGGAAGCTCAGTTGAAGTTTTGGAAATCGCTGGCATTTGGGCGTCATTGGTTCATTATGAAAGCATTTATTGGGTGTCTCCCATCTAGGATCTTTACTTTTACATCTTTACTTCTCCCTAAAACGCCTTGATACTCATTACCACCTCCTCCACCCCTGTAGTGGGCACAGTTGATCACCCATGAGGAGTCGTGTTCAGAACAGGTCGTGTCCTATTAGAGAATTAAAAAGATATGGGAACCCTCATTCCTGGAAAGGTACAATAGGTGTACTTTCCTGATTCCTCCCGCTAAATACAACTAAAAATCCTTGACAATATATTTAAAACCCACATAAGAAGACTCTGAAGAGCGGAAAGAATAAGGAAGATAAGGAGGGACCTCAGAACCCAAAGAAGGACACAGTGTTGAATTGCCTGGGTTTCAGTATTGCCTCGTATATCCCAGACTTTGAACTGAAGATGCCAGTAACTTAGCAACAGCAAGGGACGCAGACAAAAAACTCCAACAAAGGCCTGCTCCCTGTGACCGAAGCACCAATAAAGGACAAGCTAGCAAGACAGACAAGGTTAAAGCAATACCCACCCTGCTCTAGCCAGAGATCACAGAGAAACACTGGGGCCCCACCCGCATCCATGCCAGCAAAGACTCAGAGGGAAGTCTAGCCTCCTGCTCTCACCCAACCCCCTTCTTGGGCAGTGTCAGAGAAAGCTGGGACTCACATTGCCACAAAGAGGGGCCAGGAGACCTCTCCCTCTCCTGCTGGGTTGCTGTCACAAGAGGCCTAGTGGAGAGGCAGGACTTTCACCAATGGCCAACATTAACAAGGCCACCCCACAACTGTGTTGTAGGGGGAGCTCATGTGGAGAGCAGCAATGAGGCTCTCCTACCTCTCCCAGCAGAGAGGTCTCAGTGGAGGCCGAGGGAAGCCAGATCTCTCAACCCTCACTCGGCAGGATCAAGGAGCTCCTACAGTACCAAGGCGGCTCCCCTCCCTGACTTCCTCTACCAGAGCAGTGTCAGAGTAAGGCCACTGAAACAGAGTAAGATTCAGTCTCACAATATTCAAAATGTCCAAGTTAATGGGAAGTGACTACCTATACCAAGTATCAAGAAGATCTCAAAATGAATTAAAAGGACAGTTGAGGCCGGGCTTGGTGGCTCACTCCTGTAATCCCAGCACTTTGGGAGGCCGAGGCAGGTGGATCACGAGGTCAGAAAATTGAGACCATCCTGGCTAACATGATGAAACCTCGTCTCTACTAAAAACACAAAAAAACAGCTGGGTGTGGTGGCACGTGCCTGTAGTCCCATCTACTCAGGAGGCTGAGGCAAGAGAATTGCTGGAACCCGGGAGGTGGAGGCTGCAGTGAGCTGAGATTGCACCACTGCATTCCAGCCTGGGTGACAGAGCAAAACTCTATTTCAAAAAAAAAAAAAAAAAAATACCAATCACAAGGTGACAGGGATGTTAGTATTGTCTGACAAAGATTTTAAAGCTGCCATGATAAAAATGTTTCCATGAGCAATTATGAACAGGTTAGAAACAGTAAAAAAATTGAAAGTCTCAACAAAGAAACGACATATAAAGAGGAACAAAATGGAAATTTTAGAATTAAAAAATATAATAACCAAAACAGCATACTCATGGATTGGCTGAGCAACAGAACAGAGAGAGACAGAGAAAGAATCAGTGAGCTGGAAGATAGAGCAATAAAAATTATCCAATCTGAACAACAAAGAAAAAATTGGGTTTAAGATTATATTGAAAGGGTGAAAAGACAAGCTACAAACTGGGAGAAAATATTTCCAAGTCATATATCCAACAAATAACTAGGTCTAGAACATTTTTAAAATTTCAAAAAAAAATCAACTATAAAAAAATGATACTCAAATGACCCAATTAGAAAATGGCCAAAGAAATGAAGAGACATTTTGGTGAAGAAGATATACAGATGGCAAATCCATGAAATGATGCTCAATATCTTTAGCTATTGGGGAAATGCAAATTTAAATCACAATGAGGTTTTTCTCTATACCTATCAGAATGGTTACAATAAAAAATAATGACAAATGCTGGAGGAAATGTGGAGGAACTAAACCATTCATGTTGCTGGCAGGAATGTAAAATGATACAGCCACTATGGAAGACAGTTGGCAGTTTCTTATGTTAACAGTGTGGGTGGGTATGATGACTCACACCTATAATCCTAGCACTTTGGGAGACCAGGGTAGGTGGATCATGAGATCAAGAGATCGAGACCAGCCTGGCCGACATGGTGAAACCCCATCTCTACTAAAAATACAAAAATTAGTAGACATTTTGGCTGCGCTTATAGTCCCAGCTACTTGGGAGGCTGAGGCAGGAGAATTGCTTGAACCCAGGAGGCAGAGGTTGCAGTGAGCAGAGATCACGTCACTGCACTCCAGCCTGGTGACAGAGTGTGACTTCGTCTCAAAAGAGAAAAAGAGTACAACTGCCATACAACCCAGCTACTCCTAGACATTTGTCCCAGAGAAGTGAAAACTATATTCACACAAAAACCTGTACACAAATGTTTATAACCACTTTATCTGAATAGCCAAAAACTGGGAACACCTCGAATATCTTTCTCACAGGTGAGTAGTTAACAGTGGTACCCCCATGCCTTTGTTACCACTCAGCAATAAACGGGAATAAGCTATTGACACATGCAACATCCTGGATGAAGCTTCAGAGAATTATGCTGAGTTATTGAAGCCAATTCCATGAGGTTACATACAATATGATTTAATTTGTATAGTTTTGGAACAACAAAATTATAGAAATGGAAAACAGATTAGTGGTTGTCAGGAGTTAAGGACTCATTGGGGATGGAGATGGAAGGGAAGTGGTTATGGCTGTAAAAAAGCAACTTGAGGAGTCTGTGCTGGCAGAAATGTTATATATCTTGACTGTATCAATATCAATACCCTGGTTTTGATGTTATAATATAGCTTGATAATATGCTACCATTGAAGGAAATTAGATAAATTTATACAGGATCTCTCTGTACTATTTTTTACAAACTCATGTGAATCTACAATTATATCAAAATAAAGAGTTAAAATTTAAAAATATTTATATATCCTTTGCCTAGGTAAGTTCACTCCCAAAATTTCACCCTATCGGCTGGGCACAGGGGCTCACACCTGTAATCCCAGCACTCTGGGAGGTCGAGGTGGGTGAATCACTTGAGGTCAGAAGTTCAAGACCAGCCTGGTCACCATGGTCAAACCCCGTCTCTACTAAAAATACAAAAATTAGCCATGAGTGGTGTACATTCCTGTAATCCCAGCTACTCGGGAGGCTGAAGTATGAGAATCACTTGAACTCAGGAGGTGGAGGTTGCAGTGAGCTGAGATCATGCCATTGCACTGTAGCCTAAGTGATGAGTGAAACTGTTTCAAAAAAAAGAAAAAATCAGAGATTTGAAGCAAGATCCAGGATCCTAAATATTTAACAGAGGAAGGTTAAATTATGACATTCCCATGTGTTTAAATGCTATGAAGTCCTCAGAAAGAATCATATTCCAGGGTGTTCATTTTACTGTTTTTCTTTTTCTTTCTTTTTTTTTTGAGACGGAGTCTCATTCTGTTGCCCAGGCTGAGGTGCAGTGGTGCTATCTAGGCTCAGTGCAGCTTCCACCTCCTGGGTTCTAGGATTCTCCTGCCTCAGCCTCCCCAGTAGCTGAGTTTACAAGCACATGCCACCACGCCCGGCTAAATTTTGTATCTTTGGTAGAGACAGGCTTTCCCATGTTGGCCAGGCTGGTCTCAAACTCTTGGCCTCAGGTGATCTGCCCACTTAGACCTCCCAAAGCAGTGCCCGGTCATTCTTATTTTTAAATGTTCATATATGCTTTGCAGCCTTTTTATATGCATGCCTAACTTTACAGTAGACAAAAATCAAAATTTTGAAGTCTTTTTAATAATATGCTAAGATGTACACAATGTAGATGGAAAAGATACCATATTTAATTATTTGCAATATTGTCACAAGTTTTTTTTGAAGTGATTTGTAAATTACGAAGTACTGAAAGTTTACCAACAGTGATAAATCTGGTGGCAATGAAGTTTCCATATTTCTTAATCTTCTGGTATTTTCCAGAATTCTACAGTGAACTTTTATAATCGTGAAAAATAAAATGAGCTTTTGAGATCAAGAAGAATTACAAATGTTACTTAAAAGAGCAGTGGTTCAAAGAGGGTGCTTAAAGGTTGCAAAGCTAAAGGGTTCTGAGGAACCACATGGCTAAATTACTTAGCCTTTCCTTAATACCATCTTACATTTCTAATATGTCTGTGGAATCCCCCACATAGTAGCATGTTGCCCATTGTTCTCCCAAATCTGGAACATGCTTGACATTTGCTCCTGCTCCACATATCAGGCCAAGTGTCAGAAAATTCCACTCAGGTAATTTCTCACAGCTGTTAGCATTTCTCAACCAGTGTGTGGATTTAGCTGGATGCTTTTATGCCCAGGAACCTTTATAGAATGGAAAGATGAAGGAGTACAAAGGCAGACACCCAGTGCCTGGGGTGTAGGTTTTTTCATTACATTATCCAAACACCTGCACCCTGCAAAGCCAGGAGGGCTGGAGAAGGGCTTCATCAGTGGCTCCAAAATTGGTCATCACACAGTGGGCAAAGCCAAACTCATGGCATCCTCAGTAGGGGGAGATTTGGGGGGCTAGAAGATCAAAATCAAGACTGACTGATTGGATGCCATATTCCCCCAAGAGCCATTAACTACTAATGAAAACCATTATTTTAAAGACGTCTAAGTGCGTCCTGTGCTCACTAAATGCCAGGCATCATGTTGAGGACAAGAATGCACATTTAATCACACAGTCCCTACAATAACCCTAGGAGATGGCTCCTAGGAGCCCCCCATCCATTCACTAACTAGATAGTATACTAAGTAGCTCCTATGGGCTTGGCCCTGTTCAAAGCATGTTGTTAAATTAGTGAATAAAACAGACCCAAATCCTTGCCCTGGTGCAGCTTGCTTACATTTGGGTTAATTTACAGATAAGAAACTAAGAAACAAAGAAATCAGTTAATTTGCAGTGACAAGTAAATGGCAGTGCCTGGATTTGACCCTAGATAGCTCAACATTAGAGGCTGAGGAGTCGGTCCCTATCATATGAATGAGAATTATACCTTGTAGTTGTTTGTACGTTTTATAGATCATAAAGTACCTATGTATATAAATATGTTAGATCATAAATATATTTATCATTGGTCAGTTTAATTCATTCACTATTGAACACCTATTACATGTCAGGAACATGATCTCTGCTCACGAAGTTCATGGGTGAGTGGAGAAAGCATGAATCAGTAATCATTACATAGTTGTGAAATGCACCAATAGTGGTCAGTTCAAGGTGCCAAAGAGGCATAGGGAAGGCACGCAGACTCAGCCCTTGTAGGCCTGAAGCTCAGGGATGTGGTGTCTTCATTTTACAGGTAAATGAGGGGGGTCTGCAAGGCTCAGTGTCCTGCCATGGTCACAGTGCTAGGATCTGGAGGAACTCTGGCTGGAAACAGGATATCTGACTGTTGGTCTAGTGTGGTCACCATCTCCCCAGAGATGCCACATCTGGAGTGTCCACTTCAGGCCCAGGTCAGCTTCTACACAAATGGAAGAGCCAGAAGACAGATCACATCTAGGTCTTTGTTTTCTCCACCTCTTGGGTTCCAGCTGGAGTTGGGGGCAAGGCCAGGAGGCTTTGTTACTCATACCACCTGCACTCCGGTGGAGTCCTGGGTGGAGAACTCTTCTGAGGCATGGAAAGGGCAAATAGTCTCTGAGCACTCTGCCATGGAGGACAGTGAGAAGTAGAGGATACAGATTCCAAATCAGAAAAACAAGTGCCCTTCCCAAAATAGTGATTACATTACCTCTGGAAGGAAAGAGAAATATGAAATGGAGGGTAGTGAAGGAAACTTCCATGTGATCTACAGACTTAAAGCAAAGACTGTTTAATGTTGCAATTTGACAAAGCAGGATAATGAGTACAAAAACATTTGTCATATTCTTCTGTATTCCTTTGTGTTTGCTTGAAATATTCCATTGAAAACACAAGGCATACCATGAGTGAAGCATAAAATTTGATTAATCCCAAATCCCAGTAAGCACTTCACTGAATTTCAGTAACTTTGACCTTTCCTGAAGAGGTACATTGTTAATCTAAGGTCGAGTTCAAATGTCACTTTCTCCATGGAGACCTCTCTGATTCCCTGTCTTGGTTGAAAAAATATACCCAGGAATCCCTGCCATGCAGATGAGTGCTTCTTTCTCAGCAGATCCAGATCACGGTGCTGCTGTTTCATTGTCTCATTTAACTCAGTGTGCCCGGCGGCCACAGCCTTGGACTATGCAGCGAGATGTGTTCTGTGTCCGATTAGTGAAACACAGCCTCCCATGCCAGAGGCATAAGCCCGCTGGACAGTAGTTTAAAATCTGAGAGTTTCACATTTTACCACCTAAGGTAGTTTACTGTTCCTGAGTGTTGTGTCAATATAAAATGTGAAATCATGAAAGGAAAATGTGCTAAGAACACCATCCCAACACCTGCAGTGAGCTCAGAGGAACGAGTGCAGTCAGATGCGAGACTTCCCTCAGTCCCTTCCCTCAGACCCACTCCTTCCCTGTCCCTTCCCTCAGACCCACTCCTATATCTGGGCTACCCAAGGTGGTTGTGCCATCTGAGGAATTGTATGCTGTCCTTAAATCTTTGTGGATCTTGAATCTAAATAAACAAGCATTTTAGGGCAAAGCTCTTCTTGAAGGAATTTGGTAACAAGGAGTTAAAGAATCCCTGTTTTATGTCCTGTGAAAACTTGGCTCTTGTACTTGTAGCTTTAGATGAATCAATCAAGGTGGAAGTAACCTGGGTAGTGTGAGTACTTCCCCTACGTGGGCAGATGACATAAAAATTTCCTAAAAGACAATTGTTTCAGAAACAGTACTTTTCCACTATCACGATTTGGAATGTCATTATTTGCCAAAGGAAGGAAAAACAGTAAATTTCTTCCCTATTTACTCATCTTCAGAGGATACAGTAAAAGGTTCCAAGGACAATGTAGATAGACTACCTCCCCCGACACATTTTCCAGTGTGGAACATGTCACGGACATCACTCCTGCTTGCCTTGGGATCCATTGCTTGCAGAGCGAGTCCAGGGCCTCCTTGGGATGGTACACACTCCCCATTCCTCTCATGAAACATTATCCTCTCTGGGAAGAAAGCCGACCAGTTAAGGAACATGATTTTACTTGTTTCATAGAGCAAGTAGCCTTTCTTTAGTGTTTGGCTAAGTTAGCTCAGAACAACTTGTTTTTAAAGAAACAGAGTATTAAAAAACAGTGAAAGCCCTTAGTATATACTTTTTCCTTCTTATTTGCTTCCTTCTAAACTATGTTTTTAGTGAATTTCTCAGGGTGCCTGAAGGCGTGGAGCATTCTGGTTTCTTACTTATTATAAAATATTTTAAGCATACAGCAAACTTTAGAAAATGTAATCAATACCTTTGTACTTATCACTCAATTTTGTCAAAACCATTTATCCGTATTTGTTACATAGTCAATATAATATTAATTGCTGTAACAAAAGCTCATACATCTCAGTGTCTCAACACAAGAGAAATTCATTTCTTATTCATAGAATGTCCATGTACTTGGTCCAGCGCTTTCCACCAGTTCCTCAGGGATGCAGGCAACATTCCTATTGTGCATCTATCCATTTTCAGCATGTTGTCTGCAACTTACCACAACTGAGAGGGTTAATTAGCTAAGAAGAAACTCCCAGCACCAATTCTATACTATGATAGGTGAGAAAAATTCATCCTTAGCTACATAGCTACTAGTTAGCTACATTTCATGGCTTTTTTGAAAGGGGTTGTTCCCCACCCACTCCTCTAAGGCAGTCCATTCACTGCATAGCAGCCTGGAATCTTAGAGTTCTTCCTTTGCATCTAACCTAAGTCTGAGCTCTGTTTCCTCGAGTTTACTCTAGAAATGGTGCAAGAGTTTATACTGATAAAACTCTTGACTGGATACCGTGGCTCACACTTGTAATCCCAGCACTTTGGGAGGCCAAGATGGGCAGATCACCTGATGTTAGGAGTTCAAGACCAGCCTGTCCAACATGGCAAAACCCCGTCTCCACTAAAAATAGAAAAATTAGCTGGGTGTGATGGCACACGCCTATAATCTCAGCTATTCAGGAGGCTGAGGCAGGAGAATTGCTTGAACCCGAGAGACAGAGGTTGCAGTGAGCCAGGATCACACCACCACACCTGGGTGACAGAGCAAGACTCCATCTCAAGAAAAAAACAAACAAAAACAAACTCGGCATATTTTAAGGCCCTTTCTTCTCTAATTGCTTTTCACATTTAAAATTAAATATTTCCAGCTCAATATTACCTTGTAGATATGAATTTCCAACTCTTTTAAAAAAATTTCCCAAGATGTCTTCCTCATGTGAAATTTAACTAAACATTAAATCTAAAATGGCCAAATATGTTTAACAAATACAGAGTTAACAAAGTCAAACTGGTCTTTTTTCTCAGGCCACTTCTGCACCCTTAATACACCAACATGCACTGTGAGTTTCTGGAAGTAATTTCTGCAGTGTTTCCCAATTTTTTTTTCAATCACAATACATTTTTTAAATATAAAAGCAAGGTTCCACATTTCAATAATATTTGAAAAAAGTTTCAAAACCCGCTAATAACTCAAATGAAAATAAATTTATTGAAGATTAACAATGACCACAAAGTTAATACTACCAAATCATTACTGATGCCTTTTGCATTTACGAGTGTAGGTGGAGAAAACATGGAACATTTAAGACTATATTTTGACCAGGTGTGGTGGCTCACACCTGTAATCCCAGTGCTGTGGGAGGCCGAGGCAGGCAGATTACCTGAGATTGGGAGCTCTAGACCAGCCTGACAAACATGGAGAAACTCCCAGGTATTTAAAACAAACATTAATCAATCTAATGGGAGATCACACCATTGTACTCCAGCCTGGGTGACAGAGCAAAACTCCCATCTTGGAAAATATATATATGTGTGTGTGTGCGTGTGTGTGTGTATTTGGAAGATGCTTAGGGGAATGTGGCAGTAGAGCCAGCAGTCCTGAGTCCTGGCACTTACTAACAGTGGCAGTGTGGGCACAGGACATTTGAAGACCTGGTATGCTACTCACCATCACTTGAACCCAGGAGGCAGAGCTTGCAGTGAGCCGAGATTGTGCCACTGCACTTCAGCCTGGGTGACAGAGAAAGACTGTCTAAAACAAACAAACAACAACAAAAAAAAAACCTATATTTTATCCAGATTTTATCTTTTTGCTAAATCTTGTGTGCTCTAGTAGTTGTATTGAAGATGGTTGTAAAGATATTCAGCTAAAATCATACTTCAAAGATGTTAAAAAGCCCCCACCAGTGATACGGCATTGCAAATTCTTCCATCCCATATGTTTACAAAATCAAACAATAACCTAATGAGCTTTTCTCAGAAAAGGATTCAGTTAAAAAAAGAGAACATTAATGAGAATTAGTAATAGTGGCCAGAATAAGAAATCAGTATAATCAAGAAAGATACCTAATTATTCAATGTAATTTGATATGGATAGATCAATATAACTCACTCAGTAAGTGGACAGCATTGTGAGGGGAGTGGGTAACATGATGCACAGTCCTGTTTGTAAATTTATATATAATAATCTTATTTCAATCAACCTGTAAAGTAAAAACACTATTAACATTATGACATTTTACAGTAATATAAAAAGCAAATCACTATTGGTACTTTGTGATCAGAATATACGGTATAGACAAAACAGGCACATTCACTGTAAATTTTTCTAAATAAATGCACATTAACAAAAAAGGAAGGTAAGCAGCACCTGAAGCTTTTGACATTTGTAACTAAATGCCAGTATCCAAATGGTCTAGCTGGAAAAGTTTCACTGAGAGGCACAAAAAAGGAGCTGTTTTTGACTTAACATTTTAATTCTAGTAGAGATAAGAAGAGTTTGTGCTCACTTACAATCCTTCACCTGATAGTGAGTAGCATACCACGTCTTCAGATGTCCTCTGCCCACACTGCCACTGTTAGTAAGTGCCAGGACTGCTGGCTCTACTGCTGCCACATTCCCCTGAGCATCTTCCAAATATATGTGTACACACGTTTTTATTTTTCCAAGATGGAGTCTTGCTCTGTCACCAGGCTGGAGTGCAATGGCGCGATCTCTGTTTAGATCAATTAATGTTTGCTTTAATTACTTGGGAGTTCCAGTGTTGGGTGTATAGATATTTTATAAATATATCCTCTTGCTGAATTGACTCCTTTATCATTATATAATGAACTGCTTTGTCTCTTTCTACAATCTTGATTTGTAGTCTGTTTTATCTGATACAAGTATAGCTATTCCTGCTCTTTTTCAGTTTTCATTTGCATAGAATATCTTTTCCCACTCCTTTGCTTTCCATCTATGCGTGTCTTTATAAGTAAAGTGGGTTTTTGTAGGCAGCATATAGTTGGGTCTTGTTTCTTTATCTGTTAAGCCACTCTGCCTTTTAATTGGGGGATTTAGTCCATTTACACCACAACTACAGTATTATTCTGCATTTGTCCATGTACTTAATTTTATTAGTGGATTTTATACCTTCAAACATTTTCTTTTTGTATGTTAGCATTTTTAAATTTCTGACTGAAGAACTTTAGCATTTCTTATGAGTCTGGTGAATTCTTCAGCTTTTGTTTGTCTGGCAAAGGCTTTATCTTTCCTTCATATTTAAAGGAAAGTTTTGATAGATACAGTATTCTTGGATGGCATAGTTTGCTTTTTCCAACACTTTGTTATCCCACTTCCTCCTGGACTGTATGGTTTCCATTGAGAGGTCTGATACCAGAAGAAAATGTGGCTCCTTTGTATTTTATTTGCTTCTTTTCTCTTGTTGCTTTTAGGATCCTCCTCTCTTTGTCCTTTACTTTTGAATGTTTGATTATTGTATGCCTTGGGGTCATCTTATTTGGGTTGAATCTGTTTGGTGTTTGCTGATCTTCTCATCTGGGTATTATCTCTTTCTCAAGTTTTGGGGTTTTCTCTTACTGATTTTTAAATAAGCTTTGTACCCCTTTTTTCTTGTACAACTCCCTCTTGAACACCAATAATTCTTAGATTCATTCTTTTGTGGTAATTCTGTATCTTGTAGGTGACCTTTATTTCTTTTCATTCTTTTCTTTTTTTCCCTCTGACTGTGTATTTTCACACCACCTGTCTTTGGGCTCATTCATTCTTTCCTCTGCTTGATCCATTCTGTTATTGAGAGCCTTTACTGAGTCTTTCAGTTCTGCAAATGTATTGCTCAGTTCCATGATTTCTTTGCTTCTTTAAATTATTATTTTAATCTCTGTGTTAAATTTATCAGATAAACTTCTGAATTGCTTCTCTATTATCTTAGAGATCACTGAGTATCTTTAAAATTGCCATTTTGAATTATTGGTCAGACGGTTTGCATATTACCATCTCATTAGGGTCAGTCACAGATTCCTTGCTTTGTAAATTTCAGAAGGTCATGGTTCCCTGTTTGCTGTTGTTGCTTGTGGATGTATGTCTGTGTCTTTGCACTGAAGCATTAGTTATTAATCCAGTCTTCTCTGTCTGGCTTGTTCTGGTTTCTATTAGATGTGCTTGCTTAGAGAGTCTTTGTAACTTACTTGTTTTTCCTCACACTAGATCACTGCCTCCTTTTTGGCACTTGAAAGTGCCTTGAGCCCAAGTTTCTCTCAATTCTAGTAAAAACCAGAGTGCTGCCCATCTGAATGGGTGAAGTCCCAAATGGGATTTCTTAGTAGTGTGGGAAGGCTGAGTAGGTATTTATGCCCAGAGGACCCATGGAATGTACCTCCTACAGAGTAATGCTGCTGAACAGCCACTCTGATTTGCCATCAGCTTTGACTGGGTCACAGAGCAGAGTTTCCAGAGTGGGGGATGGAAGTCCTGCCTTTCCACTTTGTTTCTTGCTGTTCTCAGTGACATTTATCTCTTCAGGCACTCGGGATACTTCCTACTGATTGAGGAAAGGACAGGTCTCTTTCCAGGGAACCCAAGAAGGTGGAGAGGCTAGTTATCTGCCTTGATTTTACTTTTTCCAGTGTAGAAACCATGAGTCAGGGGGAAATTTTCCATTCTAGTGAACACACAAATGATAAGAAAGTGAAATAGATTTATTGCTGATATGAAGAAACTTTTAGTGTTCTGGATAAAACTCAAACCAGCTGTAACATTGCCTTGGTCAAAATCTAATCCAGAGCAAGGCCCTAACTCTCTTCAATTCTAGGAAGGCTGAGAGGTAAGAAATCTGCACAATAAAAGTTGGAAGTGAGAAGAGTTTGGTTCATGAGGTTTACAGAAAGAAGCCATCTCTGTAACATAACAGTGCAAGGTGAAACAGCAGGTGCTGATGCTGATGTAGAAGCGCAGCAAGTTAGCCGGAAAATCTAGCTGATTGCTGAAAGTGGCTACACTAAGCCACAGATTTTCAATGTAGACAAAACAGTCTTCTGTTGGGAGACTATGACATCTAGGACTCTCATAGCAAGAAAGAAGTCAATGCCTGGCTTCAGTGCTTCAAAAAACAGGCTGACTCTCCTGTTAAGGGCTAATGCAGATGGAGACATTAAGTTGGAACTAGTGCTCATTTACCATTCCAAAACCTTAGGGCCCTTAAGAATTGTGCAAAATCCACTCTACCTGTGCTCTATAAATGAAACAACAAAGCCTAGGTGACAGCACATCTGTAGACAGAATGATTTACTGAATATTTTAAGCCCACTGTTGAGATCTACTGCTCAGGAAAAGATTCCTTTCGAAATATTACTACTTGTTTATGCCTGTAATCCCAACACTTTGGGAGGCCAATGTGGATGGATCATGAGGTCAGGAGATCGAGACCATCCCGGCCAACATGATGAAACCCCATCTCTACTAAAAATACAAAAAAATTAGCTGGGCTTGTTGGTGTATGCCTGTAGTCCCAGCTACTTGGGAGGCTGAGGCAGGAGAATTGCTTGAACCCAGGAGGTGGAGATTGCAGTGAGCCAAGATTGTGCCATTGCACTACAGCCTGGGCCACAGTACGAGACTCTGTCTCAAAAAAAAAAAAAAAAAATTACTACTCATTGACAATGCACCTGTTCACCTAAGAGCTCTGATGGAGATGTACAAGGAGATTAATGTGTTTTTTTAATGGTTGCTAACACAACATTGTTCTGAAGCCCATGGATCAAGGAGTGATTTTGACTTCCAAGTCTTATTATTTAGGAAATGCATTTTATAAGGTGATAGCTGTCATATGTAGTGACTTCTCTGATTGATCTTGGCAAAGTAAATTGAAAGGCTTTTAGGAAGGATTCATCATTCTAGATGCCATAAAGAACATTTGTAATTCATGAGAGGAAGTCAAATTATTAACAGATGTTTGGCATAAGTTGATTCCAACTCTCATAGGTGACTTTGAGGGTTCAGGTCTTCAGTGGTGGAAGTAATTGCAGATGTGGTAGAAGTAGAAGAGAACTGGAATTAGAAGTGGAGCTGAAAGATGTGACTGAATTGCTGCAATCTCATTATAAACTTGAAAAAATGAGGAGTTGCTTCTTATGGATAAACAAATAATGTGGTTTCTTGAGTTGGAAAGTACTCCTCTGGAAATGCTGTGAACATTTTTGAAATGACAACAGAAGAATTAGTGTATGACAACAGAAGAATTAGTGTATTACATAAGTTTAGTTGATAAAGCAGTGGCAGGATTTTAGAGGATTAACTCAAATTCTACACTGGGTAAAATGCTATCAAACAACATCACATGTTACAAAGAAATCTTTTATGAAAGGAAGAGTCAATCAGTGCAGCAAACTTCATTGCTGTCTTATTTTACAAAATTGGCACAATCACCCCAACCTTTATCAACCACCATCCTGAGCAGTCAGCAGCCATCAACATCAAGGAAAGACCCTTCATGAGCAAAAAGATTGTAACTTGCTGTATACTCAGATGATTAACATTTTTTAGAAATAAAATATTTTTTCAAGTAAGATACATACTTTTTTTAGACATAATGCTATTGCACACTTAATAGACTAGAATAGAGTATAAACCTAAATTTGTATGTACTAGGAAATCAAAATTTGTGTGACTCACTTTATTGCAATTTTTACTTCATTACCGTGGCCTGGAACCAAATTCATAATATCTCTGAGGTATGCCAATATATGTAAGTCTTGGTACTGTCCATGGTTCTGGGCATCCACTGAGGGTCTTGGAACACGCCCTCCATGGATAAAGGAGACAACTGTACTATGAAATATAAAATGAAAAAGAGCAGTCCCTGCCTCATCCCTGATTCATACTACCAAAAAATGTAGCACTCTTATTATCTAATAGAAACAGTTTTATACCCCTGCCTACAGCACTCACACCCACCTACCCATACTTGCATTCCTTACATTGTTATATAATGATTTGCGATGAAATCCTTTATCACTGTTATGATTATATAAATATTGTTCACAATTAGGCCATTTCTAACTATCATCTCAATTCTCGTATTGAACATGTTTTAATTTTTTCCAAGAATGTTGTTTTATGTGCCATTATTAGTTTATTCCTAACCTTTCAGGCAGAATTATAAAATTCCTCTTAATGTAGTAAGACAAACTATATTTATAAATTCATTTTTTTTCTTGGATACATTTTACTTTAAGCTCCTTATCCTCCTGCTCTGAGCTAAACTGATTGTTCTTTTAATTGATTGCAAGTTCTGATAATGAGACTTCCCTTTACCTCTTTACTGTGTTCCAATTGTTATTTCTTCTTCTTTATGATTCTGTGTTTACCTGGAGCACATCCTTTCATGTCCTCCAAAGAAAAGCGGCATGGGAGAGCATTTCTTTTGTACCCTTTAATGTCTTATCCTACCCTTACACTTGATCAGTATTTGTCTGGGTATTGAATTCTAGGTTGAACGTCATTCTCACTCTGATTTTGAAAACATTACTATCTTTTAGTTTGCATTTGTTTTTGGAAAAATCTAATGTCATTCTAATTCTTCATTCCTTATACATTCTTTCTCAAAGAATTTCATATCTTCATTGTATCCCTACTGTTATTGAGGTGGATATTTTCCATTCATTATACTGGGTCCTCCAGAGCTCTTTCAGTACAAAGATTTATGTGCTTTAGTTCTGAGAATTTTCATATAAAACTCCTTTAAAAAAAAGTCTTTCATTCCATTTTCTCTGTTCTTGCTTTCTAAATTCCCATTAGACAGACATTACACTGCCTGGATAATTCTTTAATTTTCTTATTATTTCTGATTTCTATATCTTTCTCTCTTTATTCAATGTGTAAAGGAATTTCTTCAATTTTCCCCACCTGTCTATTGAACTTTTAAAATGTTCTCTTTGTTCTCCAGTTGTTCCTTTTTTATAGGACTTTGCTCTTGTTTCCAAGATTTTTCTCTGATTCCTCAAGATAATAATTGTAAGTTTTATAACATTGTTCTTCTGTTTTCTACACTGTCTCTGCTTTCCACAAATAGCTTCATTTTCTTTGTTTCTTCCTCTGTGTTTTATGTTGGAGATTGTCTCTAACTGCCTGCTAACCTTGACTGTTCCTTCTTTCCTAGAAGCAAGGCACTATAAAAGAGGATAGGAAGTTCTATGCAATGGGTGGGTGATTAGATGGTGGCCTGCTACGGGGATTCAAATGCCTGTGATTATTAGAATTTTTTTCCTAATTTTTTTTGTTTGTTTTTTTTTTTTTTTGAGGGCTGTTCTGATCTCAAGTCTGACTGCCATATTCTGAGCAGAATGAGGCTGGAGGGCTCAGGATTCAACACATGGACTTCTATTTAACATATTTGTCTTCTTTTTCTTTTCTTTCTCCCCCACCCCGAGATAGGGTCTCACTCTGTCACCCAGGCTGGAGAACAGTGGCACGATCTCAGCCCACTGCAACCTCTGGCTTCTGGGCTCAAGCAATCATCCCACCTCAGCCTCCCAAGTACTGGCACACACCACCACACCTGGCTAATTTTTTGTATTTTTAGTAGAGACAGGGTTTTGTCAACTTGCCTAGCCTGATCGCGAACTCCTGGCCTTAAGTGATCCACCTGCCTCAGCCTCCCAAAGTGCTGGGATTGCACATGAGAGCTACCGTGCCAGGCCCATACCTGTTTCAAAATGCACCTTCCTCCTCAAACTACATTGGTGCCTGCATGTCTTCTGGCTGAGGGAGCAAATTATAGAATCCTAACAAGTTGAAATGATTGTGGAGGGTGGAAACCCAGCTGTTACTCATGCAGTCTTTCCCTGAGCCAACCCCACTGCCTTCAGGGATACCACCACCTTTCTAAATGGTGGGCCTTTAACCCAGAAGGAGCCTTGAGGTGTTTCCAGTGTGAACCCACTGACTTCTTTTGGGTTTCTCCTGGAGAGGTACAAGGTTTCAGCTTTCTCTCCTGTTAAGTGCTTAGCACTCACTCATCTGCATCTCCTTTCCATTTCCCCCAATTTTCTTGTTACTCCTTCACAATATTTCGAATGCATTTTGTCCTTTTGGGTTTATGGGACTTGTCTTTAAACATTTTATTAAGACTTCAAGAGAGAGCATATGTGTTGAGGTCACCAAGTTTAAGAGGCGGTCTGGCCCTTATTCTTTTCACATTGCCTCTGACACAAATAAACTTCATTTACGCAGCAAATGTTTTTAGATGGGAACCCTCTACACTCCTGTGTGGGAGCTTTATGATTCTGTGTTTGAACTGGTATTCTGATTTTGTTCATTCAGAAGACAATGAGCCAGCTGCTCTGCTGTGCTCTGTGGCCTCCCCAGAGATGAAGAAAACGTCATTTCCTGCTCTCAGGGTGCCTCCCCCTCATTATCTAGAAATGGCAATGCCAGTTTTCAGTGCTCTGATATTCTGTGCTATTTTAATGTACCAAGAGAGGCAATCTTGTTGGTGTGATTTTGTCATTTCAATATTTTAGAAAATCTAAAATCTGAATCATTTCCCCAGGAAGTTGGGTGCTACTTTAAGGAACAGATTCTTTTATTTGTAAAGCATTCTGACCACATCCCTCCCCTGTTTAAACTCATCGAAGCTAATTTATTGTTGTTTGAATTCCAATTTCTCAAATTACTTATGTCAAGCATCTCTTTTTGCATTTCCTAGCCGCATGTATTTCTGCCAAGCCAATTTACTCATTAGAGTCCAAGCTCATGGGGCCACTTAGCCTTGCTTCTGTTGCTCCTGCCATGACCTACCTCCTGAGGTGATGATTTTAATGGGCCAAGGGACATGCCCACCATGCCGGCATCCCTCTATCGCTGGGTACCCTAGAACTACAACACTTCTAACCCACAGCACCGAGCAGATTCTAGAGCCCGTGTAGGTCTCCCTTCCAGATGTGTCTGGTGAACAAGGACAGCATATGCACTCCTAGGCCCATGGGGTTGCTACAGACCGGAGAATGCATGTCCTATCCCCTTAAATTTTGTGCCCTAGATGGTTGCTTATCTCAACCTGATCCTTTCCCTGGGAGGATGCTCTAGAAAGAACGAAGAGGAGTGGTGAGATTTAGAGGATGGAGGAGCAAGGAGGGAAGGAGGAGTCCAGGCTCAGTTCTCAGCCCCTCCCCTGAAGCCAGACCATTTTAGGGCCAGATTCCCCCAGCTCTCTCTCTCATTTTACCAAAGGGCCAGAGCCATTCTCCTAGGGCCTGAGCCCCACATCCCCAGGATACATTTTAGGTAATATACAATAAATACTTAAGGACAGGTGTTGTCATTTTGCTTTAACTTTGCAAGCATTACCATCCAACTAAGCCTTTTCAAGTTGATCCTAGTGACCAAGTTTTCTTAACCATAACAATTATTTCTGCTTGTCATTATAGAAACTAAGCCTGACTGTGGGTGTGGGTGATTATCAATTGAACAAATTCCCTTGCATAACCATACTGTAGAAGAGGGTTTATATCAATATTTTGTCTTCCATATCAGACCTGTTCTCCTGTGGCATTCCATTATTATAATGTGAATTTCCTTCACTGAGCAATGGAAGCAATATAGATGAGTTGTCTCTTCATTGCCTCTGGACTTGATTCAACAGAAACAGCTGCCAGCCAGCTTGAGTGTGGATCACAAAATTTTATGTCCTCCATAAAAGAAACCTTGAACCCATTAAGCCATCATGCTCCTATTTCCATGACCTCCCAGTCTTAGTTGACAACTAATCCAGTTTCTGTCTCTATGAATATGACCATTCTGAACATTTCATATAAATGGAATCATACAATATGTGGCCATTTGTGACTGGATTTTTCACTTAGCACAATGTTCTCAAGGCTTATTCACTTTATAACCTGTATAAGTACTTCATTTATTTTTAATTGCCAAATCATATTTCAATGTGATTCAACAATCATGTTTTGTAGATTCATTCATCAGTATGGGTATTGTGTTCTTTCCACTTTTTGGCTATTAGGAATAATGCTGCTGTGATTTGTCTTCAATTCTCTTGGGTATGTGCCTAGGAGTGGAACTGCCGGGTTATTTAGTAATTATGCTTAAACTAGGTGAGGAAATACCAAACTATTTTTTAAAGTGGCCACATGATTTTATAGTCCCACCCAAGTATGAGGGTTACGGTTTCTCCACATCCTCGCTATGCTCGTTATTGTCTATCCTTTTGGTGTTAGTAATCCCAGTGTGTGCAGCTTGTACCTCTTCGTGGTTTTGATTTGTGTTTCCTGGATGGATAATGAGGCTGAGCATCATTTCAAGTGCTTGTTAGCCATTTGTGTATCTTCTTTGCAAAAATGCCTATTCAAATATTTTGTTCATTTTAAAATTGCATTCTTATTTTTTTATTACTGAGTTGTAAGGGTTCTTTATTCCAAATAGAGGTCCCTTATTAAGTACATGATTTACGAACATTGTCCCCTATTCTGTGGGTTGTCTTTTCACTTTTTTGACAAGTGTTCCTTAAAGTACGAAAATTTTTAATTTTGATGTAGTCCAACTTATCTGTTTTTTCTTTTGTTGCTTCCCTTTTGGTGTCACATCTTAGAATCCATTGCCTGACCAAAGGTCAGAAAGATTTATGCCTATGTTTCTTTTAAAAGTTTTATAGTTTTAGCTCTTTAGCTTAAACAAATGATCTGTTTTGAGTTAATTTTTGTATATTGTATGAGATAGGGATCTAGTTTTATTCTTTTGCATGTGAATATCCATTTGCCCCATTACAATTTAATGGAACAGTCTTTTCCCGTTGAATCATCTTGGAACCTTTGTAATAAAATCAGTTGATTATAAATTTAAAGGTTTATTTCTGGGCTCTCAATTTCATTATCCTAAGTGTCTTATGCTAGTACCACACTATTTTGATTACTATAGCTTTGTAGTAAGTGTTAAAATCAGGGATAGTGAGTCCCCCAACTTTGTCCTTCTTTTTCAAGGTTGTTTTAGTTATTCTAGGTTTCTCACATTCTCATATGGATTTTAAGATTAGCTTGTCAATTTCTGCAAACAAGGACAAGTGAAATTTTAATAGAGATTGTATTGAATATGTAGATCAGGTTGGGGAATATTACCATGTTAACAATATTAAGTCTCCAGATTCATGAGTGTGGGATGTTTTTCTATTCATTTAGATCTTTAATTTCCTCTGTTTTTGTTTTTGTTTTGGGATCAGGTCAGGCTCTGTCACTTAGGCTGGAGTGCAGTGGCATGATCTTGGCTCACTGCAACCTTCACCTCCTGGGCTCAAGCCATCCTCCCACCTTAGCCTCCCAAGTAGCTGGGACTACAGGCACACACTATCACATCAAGCTAATTTTTGTATTTTTTGTAGAGATGGGTTTCTTCCATGTTGCCCAGGCTGGTCTTGAACTTTTGAGCTCAAGTTATCTGCCTGCCTCAGCCTCCGAAAGTGTAGGATTACAGGCATGAGCCATTGTGCTCAGTCCTAGATCTTTAATTTCTGCCAACAATTTTTTGTGGTCTTCGGTGTACAAATCTTGCTCTTCTTTTGTTAAATTTATTCCTAATTATTTTATTCCTTTTTGATGCTGTTCTAAATTAAATTGTTTTCTTAATTTCATTTTTGGAATGTTGATTACTAGTTGTTTTAGTCAGTTCAGGCTGCTATAGCAAAATGCCATCAACTGGGTGGCTTACACAACAGACATTTATTTCTCACAGTTCTGGAGGCTGGGAAGTCCAAGATCAAGTTACCAGAAGTTTCTGTCCTTGGTGAGGGCCCTCTTCCTGGCTTGCAGATGGTTCACATGACCTCTTCTTTGTATGTGAACTTGGAGAGAGAGAGATAGAGACAGACAGACAGACAGACAGACAGACATGCTATGTCATGTTTCTTCCCTTTTTCTCTGGATGCCTTTTATTTCTTTTTATCACCTAATTGTCCTGGCTAAAACCTCCAGGACAGTATTTCTTTTTGGAAGATAAGGGCTCAGAAATGCAGCTTCCCATCATATTCAGTTCACACCATGAAAGATTCAGGAAACAGAGATGGGTTTTTTTGAAAGTGATAGTATCATGGTTCCACTTAACACACCTTCTCTTGATGACATGTTAAAACATCTTAGCAAAGAAAGTGCTGATATGCTGTTGTCCATTTTCTGAAGTATGCCACTTTATCAGTAGAAGTCCTAGTGCACAGATTGCAAGGGTATTTTATTTATTAATCATTTTGGGGGCTGGGTGACAGAACTGGTGTAAAGCTGCATGGAGTTGGTTTTACTTGGACAAGCACTGCCAGATTCAGCACTTTATCAAATTCCAGAAAAAGACAAATATAGGTCCAAGAGAATTAGCCTGTAGTAATATTATTATTAATGTGGCAATTCTATGGGGAAACAGACCTCCAAACAACTCCAATAGGCTACTTTTTACTTACTGATGCAGTTGATACGTATTTTATCTTTTGTATATTTGTTTATACCTGCTCATAATAATGTTCTGGGTGTGTACCTTCTGCTCCCATTATATTTGAGGACAAACAGCTTTTTATGACCTTTTCAAGTCCTTAAATACCAGGTGTGGTGTTATGCATAGACTGTGTGGACAGTTCACCCTGACTCCTGCATGACTGTAGCGAGTGACTCTGGTGATTGCTTTCCAGTGTGAGGGCTAGCATTAACTTTTCTCCTATGTTCTCAACTATCTTGCTGAATATCTCCTATAAAATGCATCCCAGGCACCCCAAACACAACAAACACGTAGCAAACTCATCCCCGACTGTTCCTACTCAAACCACCTTCCCCTGCAATTTTCACCTTCTCATAATGATACTGTTATCTTTCTTATCAGTTGATCAAGTTTATTTAATGTTGGTGCCTTCCTCTCCCACACTTCCTTTATACAGTCTTTAATGGATCACGTTGAGTCCATCTGTTTTGCTCCCATCAAATGTGCTCACACTTCCCAGCCCATACATTCTTGGGCTGTCCACCCACATAGAGTGCCCAGATTTTGGGGTGGCCCCTATTCATCAGTTTCTTCAACGTTAATTTGTTGCAAGACTAACCTTCAAGCACTGTCCTGATCGCATGACTTCCCTGCTCATACAACCTCAGTAGCTTCACATTACTTTTTAAATTAAGCGCAAATTCCATAGCATGCAACATTCTCCTTAATTGGCATCAGCATTTCTTTTCCATGTAATTTCCTGCTAGGGCTCAACCTAATACCTTCTGGCATTGTCCCTTCACTTTTTTACTTGCAGATCTTTGCTTATCCATCTCTCCAGTCTTGAACAGCACAACCCATCTCAGCATTCATCCTATTGCTCTCTTAACTCATCTCACAGGTGACTGATACGGTTTGGCTCTGTGTCCCCAGTCAAATCTCATGTTGAATTGTAATTCCCAGTGCTGGGGAGGGATCTGGTGGGAGGTGACTGGACCATGGGGGCAGATTTCCCCTTTGCTATTCTCATGATGGCAAGTGAGTTCTCATGAGATCTGATGATTTAAAAGTGTGTGGCGCCTCCCCTTGGCTCTCTCTCTGTCTCTCCTGCTGCCATGGTAAAATGTCCTTGCTTCCCCTTCTCTTTCTGCCATGATTGTAAGTCTCCTGAGGCCTCCCAACCATGCTTCCTTTAAAGCCTGTGGAACTCTGAGTGGATTCAACCTCTTTTCTTTACAAATTACCCAGTCTCATGTAGTTCTTTATAGCAATGTGAGAACAGACTAATACAGTGACCTTCTCTTTGAAACCTCTCCCGATCTCTCCAATTATAGTATTCTCATGTACTTTCTAAACCTCTGTAGCACTTTAGCTATAGCTTTCATAGGCATTTGCTGCTTTCTGTCTTATAAATTAGTCATGTTTGTGGATGTGTGAATATGCTAATCTCCTATAAGCGCTTTGCAAGAAAACAGATGTTGACTGAATCCATGACAGAGTATTCTACAGCCGCCATGGTTCACATTGCTGCTGGACTGGATCAGACCCTGATCATTTCTCAGCTGTGCTATTACAGTCACCTTTATTTACCTCCTAGCCTCTAGCCTCTATTCTCTTTCTGTTGTTTTCTAATTGGAGATACTCTCTAGAGTCACCTGATGAGGTGCTTCTTTTCTGGTATGGCTTGATGTCCGCCCATGTCCTCAGGACTCCATCCGGATTCCTTAGCCCCACAGGCCACTGTGTCTCCACCCCTGCCCTCCCCACCCTCAGGTTCAGAGAACATCCTGAACATGCCATGACTATTCTGTACCTGTGAGCATTCTCCCCGTCCAGAGGATGGGGAGATTACCAGATGCCCTAGTAACTCTTTGCTGTCCAAAATAGAAGTATTTCATCTTTAAGCATATTCTATACCCCTCCTTTTCCCTGATGTCACTATGATTCCAAGCACACCTGTTTCCTCTGCATCACTTATATGGCCTCCTAAACATATCAAGGCACAATTTTGGTTTTGCTGCCTAGGCTGAAGTGCGATGGCACGATCTCAGCTCGTTGCAACCCCCACCTCCTGGGTTCAAGCGATTCTCCTGCCTCAGCCTCCCAAGTAGCTGAGACTACAGGCATGTGCCACCATGCCCAGCTAATTTTGTATTGTTAGTAGAGATGGGGTTTCACCATGTTGGTCAGGCTGGTCTTGAACTCTCAACCTCAGGTGATCCACCCATCTTGGCCTCCCAAAGTGCTGGGATTACAGGACAGTTTTGCTTTGTTACAAAATTATGTATGCATGTGTCCATCATTCCCAAATGTTGTGACCTCACTGAAGAGCAGAGGCTCTCTTTTATCTTTATAACATCAGCATCTAGTTATCTGGTAGGTATTCATTAAATGTTTGAATGAATGAAAACAAAATGCAGTAATGCTGAAAATTGATGAGTGAACCGGAACCAACCATGCCAAGATTGTCTCTTTATAGCCTTTTGTGAAAGAAAAATTGTCCAAACCTGGTCTGTACCAGCACTTTCTGCATGATGTAATGCACAGTCTCCTTCTGGGAAGTAATTCACATTCCTGATTAAATGCTTGAGCAATTTTTTGATACTCCTAAATGATTAAGAACTTCTGGGAAGTTAGGGTTGTCCACCCAACTGACTGATTAATCTAATAATCTTTTACCAGACTTTTCTTTTTTGGTTGTCAGTCTTTTCTTGCAGAGAGTATAAAACTTTGATACATGCTTGTAAGCAATTTGTCTGGAAAGTTCTTTTTTTTTTCTTTTAAACACAGTTTATCCTAGGACTATTTCTGGGCTCTCCCTCTCCCAAAACAATTTATATGTGAATGCAGTATTTCACTTATTCTCTCTCTTCACCCATCCTCCTCTCCCAGCTCTCCTTATCCCTAAGAATAGGGCTCATGCCCTATTCTGTTAGATGGATGCCCTATTCTGTCTGGATGGATGAATGGTAGGTCTCATATGAAGGAAGGGAGGGAACTGGTAGTACATAGGGAGGTGGGAGCCTCATACAGCTCCATATAGCAAAAGAGGAAATGAGGAGGTAAAGCATCCTACAGGGACCTGAGACTGACAAGCTGTCAGGGTACAGATCATGCAGCACCTTATGGACTTGCTAAGGAATGTAGATTTATTCACACATCAAAAGATGAAACTGACCTTAGCTAAGGTCCTCTGAAATTCACAAAAATGTACTGCATGTGATGAGAGTTTTAAGAACAGCATTCTTATTGGTTGAGATAGGCTAGGATATGATGGAGAAGCAAGTAATACTCAAGTCTCAGTGACCTAGAACAACTAAGATTTATTTCTTGCTCATGCAACACGTCCAGTCAGAGGAGTGAGGGCTGCGCTTTACACAGTTACCACGCAGGACCTGGGATAACAAAGATGTTCCCATTTTATCATCATCACCAGGCTCCAGGATTTGCTGTAACAGAGAAGAGCAGATAGAGAAGCATGTAGCAGCAGCTAAATGACTCTGCTTGGAAGTGACAGACTTCTCACATTACATCAACCAAGTCAGATCACATAGTCACACCAATTTCAAGAAGGGAAAATAATCTTCCCACATTCCTGGAAAGAGAGAAACTCTTGAAATATTGACGAATATTAGAAATGTATACTCTGTGTAGCAAATATGATAGAAGGGCAGGATGGCCACTTCAGATCTTGAAGGATGAGTTAGACAATGACGGAAAAGAGAATTAGACCGACCTCTGTATGTCTGATTAAAAGGAAAGATTTCAGACTTTCAGAATGGCAATGTGAGAGTTTTAGTAGACCCTCTCTCTAGTGAAACAGCCATTTAACTAGTAAAAATTATAAGCAACCAACCATGTAATGCCTCTAGAAATCATCCTAAAAAGCATACAGCAAATGGAAAAACATTTATTCAAGAAAATCTACTATATGCCAGTAAGAGCATTAAGAGTTGGTAGCCTTTGAGCCATGACTCATTCTCATGCCCCTGCCCCCATGTCCATGTGATAGAAGCTCTATCCAGGAAGATGTGGCCAAGAAGATAGGGACTTCTTCTCTCCACTCCCCAGCTCCTACTCTAGGGCCCCCTCTGAGAGTGGCAGGCTGCCAGTGTATCTCATACCCTCTAGCCCTGAGTTGTGGAAGTCCTATTTTAGGTAAGTGTGGCTGAGAAGATCTTTTCCCCACTTAAAGCTTACTTGTGGGTCAAGGGCTCTGATTCGGGCATGATAGGTCCTTCTGGGGCCCCTGAGTGTCCTTAATGAATGAAGATTTTATGCCAAGGAGGACAAGACAAGAAAACCAAGGACGATCAACTTTTTCCCTCCCCCTCCCTCACACACAGGGCCCACTTGTAGAGCAGAAGTTTCACGGCAGAAATGGCCGCTGTCCCCGCTCCCAACTCTGGTGTAGTGGCATGGGAGTTCTGTCTAAAGGGAGATCAGGCTGTCATAAGAACCGGCATGGAGAACTCCGTTGCACTTGACTAGTCTTTTAAAATGGAGAGCTCCGCAGTTCTGCCAGAGGAGTAACTTTATTGAATGGCAGTGTGAAACAGTTCTTGCCTAAGTTCATTGTCAAAGCAGTAGACATGTTGGTGGTGAGCAATTAAGGGGTAGGGGCTGGTAGCTCCATAAATCTAGTAACCACATGCAACATGACAGATTGGAAAGAAACAGCCCAGAATAGCCTAAGATGACATTCACCCCAAGGGCTCCAGAAGCGTGGTGTATATGGGCAATATTTACTCGGGAACAATCAGAAAGGGTTTTGGGTTAAACTAGAAAGCATTCTTGAAGCCACACAGATCCATCAGTGACATGTAGATTTATTGGAAGACTTGCGGGAAGACTCAAAGGGCATAAGTACAACCTCAGAGCAAACCTTGGCTCAGCAAGCTACTCACACCCGGAGGGGACTCTGAGGAATCCAGACTTTAAAAAATTACCCTATTCCTGGTGATCTGAACAGCTGGGCACCTGCCCAGCTCTGTGCCCCCTCAGGAGTGCCCAGAAAGAGACCCTCTGAGTTACTAGTCCCTGGCTGAACATGGAACAAAACTATAAACTCCCTGAAATGTGAAAGCAG
>PVKP010019154.1:0-42966 GCA_004027715.1 Plecturocebus donacophilus
ACAATTAAACACCTCTTTCTTAGCAAAACAGAGAACAGACACAATGTCTTCTCAGACCACATAGGCATCACATCATTGTCTAGTAAAGTTATTTTCATATATCCTTTGATTGCAGTTCCGGCTTTCCCATAGCTCGACTGCCTCCAACGGGAAACTGTGTCCGGGCTCAAGCTCACCATATGGCGAGGCCCAATTCCGAGAGGTCTCACTTGGGAACGAACCCCACACTTCCCTTTGTGGGTGACCCAACCTTGCTCTCTGGCTGCCCTTAACATTTTTACCTTCATTTCAACCCTGGTGAATCTGATGATTATGTGCCTTGGGGTTGCTCTTCTTGTGGACTATCTTTGTGGTGTTCTCTGTATTTCCTGTATGTGAATGTTGGCCTGCTTTGCTAGGTTGGCAAAGTTCTGGTTAATATCCTGAAGAGTGTTTTCCAGCTTGGATTCATTCTCCCCATTCTCTTCAGGTACACCGATCAAGTGTAGATTAGGTCTTTTCACGTAATCCCATATTTCTTGGAGGCTTTGTTCATTTTTTTCACTCTTTTTTTCTCTTTTCTTGCCTCATCTTTTTATTTCATTGAGTCGATCTTCAGTCTTTGATATCCTTTCTTCTGCTTGATGGATTCAGCTATTGAAACTTGTGTATGCGTCACGAAGTTCTCGTGCTGTGTTTTTCAGCTCCATCAAGTCGTTTATATTCTTCTCTAGGCTGGTTATTCTAGTTAGCATTTTGTCTAATGTTTTCTCAAGATTCTTAGTTTCTTTGCATTGGGTTAGAACATGCTCTTTTAGCTCAGAGAAGTTTGTTATTACCCACCTTCTCAAGGCTGCTTCTGTCAGTTCATCAAATTCATTCTCTGTCCTGTTTTGTTCCCTAGCTGGTGAGTAGTTGTGATGTATTGGGAAGAGAGGCACTCTGGACTTTGATTTCATCCTTTTTGCACTGGTTTCTTTCCATTTTCATAGATTTATCTATGTTTGATCTTTGAAGTTGGTGATTTCAGATGGGATCTCTGAGTGGATGCCCTTTCTGTTAAAGTTGGGGTTATTTCTCCTATATGAGGCCTTTTTTTTTTTTTTTTTTTTTTTAAGTACACTGGTGTCAGTGTGCCGCTTAAGACAAATCTGTCCTTTGTTAGCCTGTGCTGCTGGGCTGCCTCCGTCTCAGCCGGGCTGCTGTTTATTCTTCCCTTGGTTTCCGCTTTCACAGGTGGGATTAGTCCCGCCTTCCCAATGGTGGGCTTCTTTCTCTCCGCCGGGCCCGCCCCTCCCGGGTAGAGCTCAATCTGATGTGTTAACTGCGAAACTCTGCCGCTTGCTGGATCTTGTGGAGTTGGGACCCATATGGACGTATCATCCGACTCCCCGCTTTCAATTCTCCCTCCTTCTGTGGGATGGGCAGTTCCATCCTGTAAGCCCTCTTGGTGTTAGTCAAAGTCTCCGCCCAGGTCTGGGCGACCAACTCGTGGCACTGGGCTGGCTGGGGCTGTCGCCCGGGTCTGCATTAACTACTAGGGGCGGCTCTCAGCCAGGCGGCGTTTTCCTGGGCTGTGGGCTGCCAAAGTTACGGGGTGAATTAGACTACCGAGGGGATGAAGCCACCAGTCTTCTGTGCCAAATGCACTTCCCCGGTGGTGGGGCGGAGCCCCGCTTTGCCTTGGCTCATCCTCTTTGGGCTACCCTCGCCGCCTTTTTCGAGTTAATCCAGCTGTTCAACCCAGTCCCTTTGAAATGAACCTGCTACCTTGTTTGGAAACGCGGAGATCAGTCTCGTTCTATGTCTCACTCAGTGGGAGCTGCACTCCGGAGAAGCTCCCTTTCGGCCATTCTTGGCAGAAGTCCTGGCTCTATTTCTTTAGGAAGGGGCCAAAAGGAGCTGCTCCTAGTATAGTGAGCACATAGAGGTTTTCTATAAATGTGAAGGAATTTTTTTTCTCATAGGGGTAGCTACTTTAGCATGAGACTGATTTTTTCATTCCCTAACGGTATCTGACACATAGCGGAGGGACCCAGCTCAAAAAAGGAACCCAGGGCTCAGAATGATTGAGTAATTTGCCAAAGATCACACAACTGATGTATGGCAGAGCCAAAAGAAGAATCCAGATCTTTAGCCACTCACCAACTATAAAGAAAAAAACACTTCACAGAAGTCAGGATGTCCAAGGACTAATCCTGGGTCAACAGCTTTTGTGTTACTCTACCTTGATGAGATATTTTACTTTTGTGAAATTTTCTTTATCATTTGTAAGGCTATTTCTAGATCCATGAATTGCAAGTTCTATTTTTGTGCATTTTTCCCCAAGGAATTTGAAAAAGTCTCAATATTCTATTCCATATATTCTTTTAAAAATCAGTGTATGAAGAGGGAAGTTGGCTGTACTGTAGGTGTAGAGAATGTCCTTCTCTGGCTAAGAGTATTAGGAAGTTGGTCTAGGTATTCTGTAGGGCCCAGGGCCCCTCTTGACTATTGTAACCTGAGTCTTCATACTTCCCTGGACACTCTCCATTGATGATTGTATGGCCCTTTTTTTGTTCTTTCTCTCATCAGCATGTTGACATGTCACATTTCCTCAGCAGTCTTGCTGGCAGGGGTGTCTTGCTTTCCAGGGAGGGTGGGGCAACCTTTTCCTGCTGTCCAAGGTCCTGAAGACATGTTTCCCAAATGCAAGTTTGAGTTTTTATTTGTTCTTGAAGAAATTAAAGAGTTAATAAGAGACCCGCTAATGACTTATTGGAAGTCATAGGGGAATGGAGGGCTACCCTCCTTTTTTTTTTTTTTTTTTTGAGACAAAGTCTTGTTCTGTTGCCCAGACTGCAGTGCAGTGGTGCAGTGGTGAAATCTTGGCTCACTGCAACCTTCACCGCCTCCCACATTCAAGTGATTCGGATTCCTCAGCCTTCTGAGTAGCTGGAACTACAGCATGCACCCACTTTGCCCAGCTAATGTTTTGTATTTTTAGTAGAGATGAGGTTTTGCCATGTTGTCTGGGCTGGTCTCAGACTCCTGAGTTCAGGCAATCCACCCACTTTGGCCTCCCAAAGTGCTAGGATTATAGGCATGATCTACCATACCCGGCCCAGATATTCTGTATGTGGTGTTTGTTTTTGTTTTTGTTTTACATTCTCTCTCTTCTAGTCCCTTTCCTTTGTCTATCTTATTGAATCATTTGTTTCTGCTTTTCTTGTTGCTATGGTCTCAGCCTTTTTTTTTTTTTTTTTTTTTTTTTCTGTTAGTAGAGGCGGGGTTTCACCATGTTAGCCAGGATGGTCTCAATCTCCTGATCTCATGATCCTCCTGTCTTGGCCTCCCAAAGTGCTGGGATTACAGGCTTGAGCCACTGTGCCCAGTCAGTCTTGTGATTTACTCCCAGAGGTGCTGGCAAACCTGAGATCAGATTTAGGAATAACGGGCTTGGGACAGGAGAAGGATGAGATAGGGACCAGCAGCTGATGAAAAGGTAAGGGTGGGCATATTCATCACAGGGGTTTCAGGAACTCTGTTATCTCACACTCAGCCACTTTGTCATCTATGGGATCAACACAGTGTTGTCATTGATCATCCCCCAAATTCACTTCCATGAATCTGTAAAGAATGTCCTTCTCATCCCACGAATTCTGCTGCTTAGAAAGCAACCTGAAAGTGATAGCTCTTAAAGTCCTCAGTCTGCCCCTTTAGAGCACCATAGAAAGATCCCTGAATGGAGATCCTGACCCTTAAGATATGGAACTACTGGGAAGAGATATTTGGAGAATATCATTACATGGAGGGATAGGAATGCCACTTTCTTTCTCCTTTATCCTCAATTTTTTCCCTTTAAAAAAACTACAATTTCTTTGCTATTTGCTGTTGGTATCCAGTATGTGACTGCTTTCTTAATTAAGGAGATACGCTTTCCCTTCCTGTATGCTTCCTGTTTTAATTGTCAATTTCTGATATCCCTAAACATGTCTTTGTTGTCCCTTCCCTCCATTTCCACTTCCACTGTCCTATTTCAGTTCTGGACTATTTGGTCTCACTCCCTTGCCACACTCCCAGTCTTTCCCCTGTATGGCATCCTCAGTGATATTTCTAACAAAAAACTCTGACAATGATGTTCCCCTATTCAGTCGTATTTAATGATTCCCCTTCACCTCTTAAGTAAAATCTGAGTCTCCTTGGAAGGGCATTTGAGGTTCCTCATGGTTTTGTCCATTGGACTGGACTACATTTATGGGTGAGAGACTTGTGAGGAAGAAAACCCAGTTCTAGAGAAATAAAGACATGGCATCTTTGCACACTTAGAAATGCAGGAAGATAATGTTTAAAACCATCTTTCTAGAATCTGACCTTTGACTAGTGAAAAAAGCAAAGTTGATTCTTCTGTTTTGTTTACCTGAGATAGTACCTTCAGAAACCAGATTTTTACAAACTGCTCAGGGAAATTACTCTATCTCTGCAATAAAAGATGGCCCTGGAGCATTGAAGATACTCACTAACCACTCACTTCCCAAATTTTGAAAGAGTCAATAAGAAACAAGTTTTATTAAGGTTCAGTGTTAGGCACTGTGCTAGTTTACATGGATATAGGGTGATCAAGGCCAACATGATTTCTTGTTACAGGAAACTGAGCCCATATCTGGGAAGACAAACAAATAATTCCAAAATATTTCTCTAGGAAAATAGCCTATTGCACACCAACTGTAGTTTTATCATATCTCTTTTAAAGCTGGATATTTTCACATTCCCCGCTTTTCTTAAAATCATAAATCTCTCCTCTACTTTCTTCTCTTTTGCTTTCAAATCGGCATTTTTAAAAGCTATTTCTTGACCAGGCGCAATGGCTCACGTCTATAATCCCAGCATTTTGGGAGGCCAAGGTAGGTGAATCACTTGAGGTCAGAGGTTTGAGACCAGCCTGGCCAACATGCGAAGCCCCATCTCTACTAAAAATAGAAAAATTAGCTAGGTGTGGTGATTCATGTCTGTAGTCCTGGTTACTTGGGAGGCTGAGGCAGGAGAATCTCTTGAACCTGGGAGGCAGAGATTGCAGTGAGCTGAGATCACACCATTGCACTCCAGCTTGGACAATAGAGCTAGACTCTATCAAAAAACAAAACCATTTCTTGATCCTGCTTACCTTTGTAACATCATCTTCTTCTCTTTGCTGCAGTGAAAGAAGTTGTCTGTGTTTATCTTTGTTTCCTCAATTCTCATCATTCTTGAACTTCTGCAGTCTTACTTCTCTTGCTACTCACTTTACACTATCCCTGTGGTCACCAGAGATTTGTCCTTGGTTGTCTTTGTGGCACCTGACACCACTCAAGCTACTACTTCCCCATGTCTATACTTGCTCTCTTTTGGCCCAGAAAATTATTGGATACAGTCCAATAATTTTACAGTCCAATACAGTTACTCCCTTTCTCCCAAAACACACGTTGTCTCTCCCACAAATCTATCCAGAGTCTTCTTAATTCCCCTTACATTCCCAAAGTGAGCTGAGCAGTCTTTGAAGTAAAAATTAAGCTATAGTTAAGTTTCACTTGCATTTCACTTGTGCATTTTTTAAAAAAAATATAAAAACCTCTTCTGGCCGGGTATGGTGGCTCATGCCTGTAATTCCAGCACTTTGGGAGGCCGAGGTGGGTGGATCACCAGGTCAGGAGTTCAAGACTAGCCTGACCAACACAGTGAAACCCCGTCTCTACTAAAGATGCAAACATTAGCTGGGCATGATGGCACTTGTAGCGAGCCGAGATTGCGCCACTGCATCCCAGCCTGGGCTACAGAGCGAGACTCTTCTCAAAACAAAACAAAACAAAATAAATCTCTTTCAAATGATTCTTGGGCTTTGAGTACCACCATCTACCCAGACTTGCATTCCCTGAGCTGTGTTCCAGTTCTCGTCATGTTAGCTTTTCCCTTCTCTCTGATAAATCCTTGTAATTACTTGAGCGTCATTCTGTCTGGCAATATTCACAGTGAAGAAGCCAGTGTGCATGGTGGCAAAGCCCAAGGAGACCTAGGTGTGAATTTTTGCTCTACCATTTCCTGCCTGTGTGAATTATGCCATGGGGCTTCACTGGTCTGGACCCCAGTTTCTCATCTTTTATATGACATCATTTTCTTGGGAGGGTTACATGGAGTAATATGTATGTGATAATGAAGAGATTTATATGTATGAGTAATATATGTGATAAATTAAGAGGTTTCAGTTAGTGGTAGTTATTTTCATTTGACATAGTCTTGCTAAAGTATTAATTTCATCTGAAGCCCAGAGTATTTGTATTTCAACAAAAAATAAGTTTTAAAGAAATCAATCTATAGATACTATGGAAATTTGGACCCCTATACCCTAGAGTTAAGGAAACATATCTGGAACCCATTGCCATATAGGAGCCCCTGGGCACCAGGACACCAGGGAAAAGAGGTTAAGTAAGTCCCACTCTTCTAACATGATACCCAGTGATTCAGTCAGGGTACAGTTGGGAAAACAGAACCCATACTACAGGGACTGGTAACAAAAGTCTTGAATAGCTAAAAGCAAAACAGGATGGTTAGGCTGCATTATGTAGACAACAGTGACTCAGGTGAGCAGGCCCTACCTCCTTGAGGAGAATCTGTGCACAGATCTTCGTGCCATTGTGGCACAACCCTGGGTTTCTTTCTTCATATGTCTTTTCTTAATGGGCCCAGGAGAGGTAATTCAAGGGAGCAAGGGACCTGCAGAATGACCATGTCCTCTTTTGACATCTCATTTCTAGCCATAAGGTTATGAATCATATATCTCAGGAGTCTGATTCTAAAGGAAAGAAATGTCTGCCATAGCATGAGAATGGAAGGCAGACAGCTGTTCCTATTACTAGAGTTTTAGCAGCCCCTATAATTCCGCTAGCCCAGACAAGCATCTCAATTGGGGGTAAAACGTATTTTCCAATATTGAATAGCTAATGATGTAACTTTGTATTTTTCATGTTGATCTTAAACATCTCTCTGATGAACAGCATAAGAAAACAATTGATCACTTAGAGGATTCTGTTTGGTAGTTAAAACCATATTAAAATAGAGAGGGAAGAAATTATCTAAGTCTCCTTGATGGTAAAGAGATTGGGAACCACTACTCCGGTGTTAGAAAATATCAGATGACAGAGGGGTGCTATATTAAGTGGGAATTTCCAGACTTCACCTTCTGGAGGGAATGCTTGCTGACAACAAGCCTTAGGGGAGAGAGATGCTTGTCTAGCCCATTGCCTGTGTGCCCAGGAAGAGATGTGCACACCTTGAGACACTGAGAAGACCCTAGCAAGGAGAAGCTTCAGAGCAGCTCATAAGCACAGGGCATTGAAGGCAACCAACCAGCTCTAACAAGTTCTGAACAGAGCACAGCCTTCAAAGCCTAGTACTGCTGCTCATACCCAGCAGAGGCCTTGCACCAGGACTCCCCATGCAAATCAGTGTCCCTGCAGGGTAGGTAAAGGACCTCTAGCTGTGCTCTCTATGGGGGAACAAATATTCAGTGGGACACTGAGAGACTGGAAGATTGCCCAACATTTATTTACTGATCTGTGTTTACCACAGAGCCTAAGGTGTTTATTGGTATTGTTTCAACCAGTACAAGTGATTCTTTCATTTAGTGGTCATCTCTGCACTCCACCATAGACTTGTAGGGAATTACAAGATGAAAAGGGCCAGATCCTCACCCTGGCATAGCTCAGAGAATTTGGTTGGGGAAGTAGGGACATAGACATGTGATCACTACTCCATAATTTACTAAGCTGTGAGAACTGGAGGTGCTTCAGTGACCAGAGTGCATTTGAGCAAGAGGCAGAAGGTACCATCGACTAAAGGAACAGAATGAGCTCTAGGCTGTATCATTAGGTACAATTTTCTGTCCTTGGGGGAGTCTTTTTATCCCTAAAACAAAAATTATAACTATAGAAAGAGGCCACGCTTCACCTTTGCAGTTATTTCTGGAGAAAACTTACTACAACTCACTTTCTAAGTTAAAAAAAAAAAAAAAAAAAAGAGTAATATGAATATCACCTGAAGGAATTTGAGGTCTCAAACTTGGGAGGATCTTTAAATAACAATCAGTCTACTTCCTGGGGAATGCCTAACAGTTCATACTCATTTCTTGATGTCTATAAATGGAAACTCTACAGCCTCACTTATGTTTCTCTTTTCTTTTAACAACTTTATACTCACAGAAAATCAGTGTTCAGCACTTCTAATAGCAGAACTAGTGGAAGCTTGAGATCAGAACAGAGCTCAGTAGAGGGGAACTGAGGACACACAAGGCAGAACAGTACCCCCTCATCCATGGGGACCTGTCTGACTGGAGGTAGGAGGGAGATTCTACTCCACAGAGAATCAGGGAAGGTTGAAACTGTGTTTATCTGTGACACTTGCTCTCTTGGGCCCAGATATAGGCCAGAAATCCCTTGGGTCCTGGTGACTCAAAGTGTAGCCGAAAGGACTAGCAGCATCGGTTTCTCTAGGAGAACTTATAAGTGCAGAATTTCAGGCCTGTACTAAATTTTTAAAGGTCTGCATTTTAACAAGCTGCTCTTAGTTTGCTTACATATTAAAATTTCCAGAAGCACTGTTTTAGGATCATCTTTAAGTGTTATCCAGAAACATATAAGATCTTTTCTAAAACCAAATTCTCAAGTTCTACCCTAGAGGGATTGCTTCTGGTTCTCTGGGGTTGGTGCAGGAATCTACATTTTCATCAAGTGCCTTAGATCCTTATGTACATTAGCATTTGAGGATTGCCGCTTTAGATGGTGGGAAACCTGGGCAGGGGAGGGCTGTTGGTTGAAAGGAAATGATGATGTTTAGGAACTGGCACAGCATGCTTCTGCTCCTGCTGGGAAGCAGTGGGACAGATCCAGCTGATTGTGGAGAATGCAGACCTCATGTCATGCTGAAGTGTCACCTTGATGTGATGGCTGGAGACAGCCACATATGACCCCCTCATCCAATCAGTAAGTTCAATCAATGATAGGAACCACTGACTTTGGTAATTAAAAACTTATTGCTGGGCAGGTTCTCATAAGAGGCCATGGGAAAGCCATGTCCATCTCAGGGACACAGAGTCATCTGGGCCCCTGGCTAATAGAGGCCAAAGAATGAGACTATTTTCACTGAGAAATCCTGAAAAAATTGTGGCCTTTTTATCTGCATTAGCAGAGGTCATTTGCTCTTTCTTGAAATCCAAGGTCAATTCTGTTAGGGAATTTTGATCCAGGGCCAGTGTGGTTTCTCCTTTACAGGAGAACTGAGTCACAGAAAGGCAAGGTGGTTTGTGTCAGTCATTGGCCACCTCAGATGGTAGAGCAGCTCTACCTTGATCGTGGAGTTGACCTTATTTTTTTCCTGTTTTCTTCTTTCTCTGGGTGAGGAAAGAGGACTTCCTGTACATCTTTATCCTTTAATTTCTATTACTCACTTTCTGTGGCTGCTGTTGCAGAAGCCACTGCTGACTGATGTCGATACCTCAACCTTTGGTAGAAGGTGTCTTTTGGCCTCTATCCATGTCGATGGCCATGGCTTCTGAAAGAAATTAAAGATGATCGTCTTTCTAAAATGTCTTGTCTGAATTATTAGTTACTTAACTAGAGAATCTTACTTTTCATACTCTCCTATTTTAACCATAGTTGCTTCAACACAGACCTTTGAGGATCTTTTCATGACTTCATCCACAAATACCTATTTATGCTGTACTGTTAGTTACTTAACTAGAGAATCTCACTTTTCATACTCTCTTATTTTAACCATAGTTGCTTCAACACAGACCTTTGAGGATCTTTTCATGACTTCAGCCACAAATACCTATTTATGCTGTACAGATGCTACTAGTAAGGAAATAGGGCTATCTGTATTGACTGTGACACTTGATCTCTTAGGTTTGTGCATGCAGATCTGTCCTTGGGATAGTTTTCTTGAGCATATCTACTCATGTTCAAGAGATAAATTGTCCTGAAACCGCCATTTGTATTTATTTTATTTTATTACTCACAATACTTAATCCCCCTAAAAGTTGGGGTATTTTTTTTTTTGATACCTAAATTTCATTGAGATAGTTTGAACTGTTTATAGAGAAAACAGAAACCTTCTGATACCTGGCTCCTATTTCTTAAAATGTTATGATCATACCTGGCTTAGGGCTTTATGGCCAAATAACTTCACTGAACCCAGGAAAAGGAATATATCCATCTGAAGCAGACCCATAGCTTCCAGTGGCCTAAATTTTTGGCTCCATTTGTATCTTACATTTTCTATGAGGAAAAGAAGTGAAAGGAGATAAGCCTCAGCTCTTCCCCTGGCACCTTTACTCTTTACCCTTCCTCCTGGCATGATGGAAAGTACACTGGAGGAGGAGTGAAGGGCCTTAGGTTTGCATCCATGTTCTGCCACTTGCCAACCTTAACGGCCCTTACAGTTGATTTACCCTCATTATGAAATTTAGAACGATTTCTAAAGTCTTTCCTAGCCCTGAATCTTAACATTTTCTGACACTCGGGACTTTCTGTAGCTTCACCTTCCTTATTTAGTATTATTGTTTTGTCAAGATTGAGCAGAGAAGGAAGCTGTCAAGATGTGCTGGGCACAGATCCTGCAGTGGGGCAGTGGCCAATTCTAATCTCAAGTCATTAGGCTGCAGTAGCATGACCCCTGCCTCCTGCCTGCCCGCAGAGGGTAGAGACAGCTGAGCTACTATGGTTGGGGTTAGGCTCAGCCACTCTATGGGGAAAGTGATTAGAGTTGTACCACTGATTTAGGGAAGGAGCCACCTTGTCTTATTTTCCCTCTTGAATTATCTTGATATGACTCCATTATCTTATAAATTTCCTTCCATAAACCTCTGTCTCCCAATTTCTCCTTTTAGCCTAGTTTTTTTAAAGTAGAGGAACAGAGAGTACTACTTCCATCCTCTTTCATCAGCCCTGAGAGCAGAACACAAGCCCCGTTACTGGGAACAATATCCTTGGCTTTCTGGGATGTGGATATTAACCTCTGGCCTGCTACTCTATCCCATACTCATGGAGATGTTCTCATCCATGTCCTTTACCCCCTATTTACAACTTATATCACCCAACAATGCCAATGGCCCTTATGGTCCCCTTGGGAGGGAGAGAAGAGTGGGCTGAACTAGAGGCACTCCTTTCCTGTACTTCCCACCTCGCCAGTCCTGTTGGTGCTAGTGCCTGTTCTGATCCTGGACTGACCCCTGTCTTTTGGGCACAGGGCTGCAGTTTGGAAAGGCAGTATGATGGAGTGGGGATAACACATACTCCAAAGCCAAACAGAAGCCAGAGCTGGGTTGGGTCCTGGCTAAACATTCTAGAGCCATGGTGACCTTAACATCCTAATTAATTTTTCTAAGCATAAGTTTCCTTATCATAAGTTATGTATGATAAAATTTTCCTTGGATGCATTCATTTTAGTATGATTTGAAATTATGTGTGAAGGAACCTGGCCCACAGAAGTTGCCCTGTAAATTTTAATTTACTTTCCCTTGTTCATATGTATGCCATTAGCTCAATACAGTTATGACCCCCCCCACTAAAACTCTCAAATATTCTCCTTTAAGTTCTTCTCTTATTTTCCTTTTAGTTTGTTTGTAGTCATATTTCTTAGTTCTTCTATCAAGTGGGATTCCCACATCTTCTGGTTGGACAATATTGGAGAAGACACCACATTTTGACTGAGTTCCAGTGATATGGCAGCCTTTCAATTCTCTAATCTCACAGAAGTTAGGGGGGAAAAAGTAGAAATTAAAATCCACAGAAAATATGGAAGATTCCATTAATTCTGAAAATGATTCTCGGGTATCCTTAGGACCTCAAGAAAGCTGTTCTCTCCTGGGCCTGTGGAGAATTTAAGTGCCAGGAAACTGCCACAAAGTAGTGGGAGGCAGGGGGTGAACTACTGAAGGGCTTCTCAGTCTTATTTAGAGTGGGAAGAAAAGAGTACCTCCTTATTTTAGAGACAAGATGTGAACTCAACTCTCAGCTGCCAAGCAAGCTTCACCTTGGGCTGTTCTGCATGCTTTCTCCTGGTGCTTAAACCACCCTGATACGTACAGACCAATACTGGCCATCACAACAACACTCGAGTACATAGACCATTGACACTATAAAGCAAATACACAATGAAGTCTACATAACAGCCAACTAACAACATGATGACAGGATCAAATCTGCACATATCAATATTAACCTTGAATGTAAATGGGCTAAATGCCTCAATTAAGAGGCAGAGAGTGGCAAGTTGGACAAAGAAGCAAAACCCAACTGTAAGTCTTCAAGAGACCCATCTCACATGGAGGAACACCAATAGCCTTAAAGTAAGGGTATGGAGAAAGATCTATCAAGCAAATGAAAACAAAAAAACAGCATTCTCTACCTAACAAGAACAGAATATACATTCTCAGCTGGTACATACTCTTAAAATTGACCATAATTGCTTTCTTGACCAGAAAGCAATTCTCAACAAATTTTAAAAAAACCTGAAATGCCGACCAGACATGGTGGCTCATACCTGTAATCCCAGCACTTTGGAAGGCCAAGGCAGGTGAATCACTTGAAGTCAAGAGTTCGAGACCAGCCTGGCCAACATGGTGAAACCTCTTCCCTACTAAAAAATACAAAAATTAGCCAGACGTGGTAGCGTACACCTGTAATTCCAGCTACTCAGGAGGCTGAATCACAAGAATTGCTTGAACTGGGAGAAGAGGTTGCAGTGAGCTGAGATCACACCACTGCACTCCAGCCTGGGCAGCAGAGTAAGACAGACTCCATCTCAAAAAACAAAAACAGAAAAACCTGAAATACCTACCACACTCTTGGACCACAGAGCAATAAAAATAAATAGCAAGAGGATCTCTCAAAACCATACAGTTAAGTGGAAATTAATCTACTCCTGAATGACTTTTGGGTAAACAAATGGAAATTAAGGCAGAAATAAAGACATTGTTTATAACTAATAAAAACAAAGATAAAAACATACCAGAATCTTTGGTACACAGCTAAAGCAGTGTTAAGGGGAAACTATAGTGCTAAATGCCCACATCAAAAAGATAGATCTCAACCTTACACCACACCTAGAGGAACTAAATAAACAAGAGCAAACCAATCTCAAAGCTAGCAGAAGAGAAGAAATAACCCAAAATCAGAGCTAAATTGAAATGGAGATGAGAAAAACCATGCAAAAGATCAAAGAAAACAAAAGTTAGTTCTTTGAAAGAATAGGTATGGTTGATAGGCCACTAGCTAGACTAATAAAAAGGGAGGAGAAAATAAAAATAAACAAAATCAGAAAGGACAAAGCGGGGCTCAGTACAGTGGCTCAGGCCTGTAGTCCCAGCACTTTGGGAGGCCAAGGCAGGTGGATCATAAGGTCAAGAGATCAAGACCATCCTGGCCAACATGGTGAGGCCCCACCTCTACCAAACATACAAAAATTAGCTGGGCGTGGTGGCACGTGCCTGTAGTCCCAGCTATGCTGGAGGCTGAGGCAGGAGAATGGCTTGAACTTGGGAGGTGGAGGTTGCAGTGAGCCTAGATCATGCCATTGCACTCCAGCCTGGTGACAAGAGCAACACTCTGTCTCAAAAAAAAAGACAAAGGGGATGTTGCCACTGACCACACAAAAATACAAAAACCTCATAGAGACTATTATGAATATCTCTATGCACACAAACTAGAAAACCTAGAAGAATGGATAAATTCCTGGAAACATACACTGTCCCAAGATTGAACCAGAAATAAATTGAAACTACGAACAGACCAACAGACCAATAACTAGTTCCAAAATTGAATCAGGAATAAAAAGCCCACTAACCAGAAAAAGACCTGGACCAGATGGATTCACAACCAAATTCTACCAGACATATAAAGAAGAGCTGGTATCATTTCTACCGAAACTATTCCAAAAAATTGAGAAGGAAACTCAGTCTATGAAGTCAGCATCATTCTGATACCAGAACCTGGCAGAAACACAACAGAAAAAGAACTTCAGGCCGATATCCTTGATGAACACAGATGCAAAAATCCTCAACAAAATACTACCAAATGAAATCTAGCAGCACACCAAAAAGCTAATCCATTATGATCAAGTAAGCTTTATTCCTGGAATGCAGAGTTGGCTCATCATACCCAAATTAATAAATATGATTTATCCATAAAGAGAACTAAAAAAACCACATGATTATCTCAATAGATGCAGAAAAGGCTTTTGGTAAAATTTAACATCCATTCATGTTAAAAACCCTCAACAAACTAGGTTTGAAGTTATATTCCTCAAAATAATAAGAGCAATCATTGACAAACCCAAAGCCAACATAATGCTAGATTGGCAAAAGCTAGAAGCATTCCATTTAAGAACTGGAACAAGACAAGGATGCCCACTCTCACTACTCGTATTCAACATAATACTGGAAGTTCTGTTTGGAGCAGTCAGGTCTGAGAAAGAATTAAAAGGCATCGAAATAGGAAGAGAAGAAGTAACCTCTCTTCACAGATAATGATTCTATACCTAGAAAACTCCATGGTGTCTTCCCAAAGTCTTCTAGATCTGATAAAGAACTTCAGCAGAGTTTCAGGATACAAAATCAATTTACAAAAATCAGTAGCATTTCTATACACCAATAACATCTAAACCGAGAACCAAATGAAGAATGTAATTTCATCCACCATAACCTCAAGAAGAATAAAATACCTAGGAATACAGCTAACCAAAGAGGTGAAAGATCTCTGCAATGAGAATTACAAAACACTGTGCAAAGAAATCAGATTACACAAACAAATGGAAAAACATTGAATGCTCCTGGATAGGAAGAATCTATGTTGTTAAAACCATGATGCTGGCCAAAGCAATTTACACATTCATTGTTATTCCTGTCAAACTATCAATGACAGTTTTCACAGAATTAGGAAAAACCTTTCAAAAATTCATATGGAACCAATAAGGGGCCCAAATAGCCAAAGCAATCCTAAGCAAAAAGAACAAAGCTGCAGGCATCACACTACCTGTCTTCAAACTATAAGGTTACAATGACTAAGACAGCATGGCTGTACAAAAACAGACACATAGACTAATGGAACAGGTTAGAGTTCAACTCAGAAATAAAGCCACATGCCTAAAACCATCTGATCTTCAACAAAATTGACAATAGCAAGCAATGGGGAAAGAGCTCTCTATTCAGTAAGCGTTGCTGGGATACCTGGATAGCCATATGCAGGAGAATGAAGCTGGACCCCTACCTCTCACCACGTAAAATTTCAACTCAAGGTAGAGTAAAGACTTAAAGGTAAAACCTAAGCTATGAAAATACTAGAAGAAAACCTAGGAAATACCATTTTGATTATCAGCCCTAGCAAAGACTTGATGATGAAGACTCCAAAAGCAATTTCAGCAAAACCAAAAATTGCCAAGTAAGCCTTAATTAAACTAAAGAGCTTCTGCACAGAAAATGAAACTGTCAACAGAGTAAACAGACAGCCTACGGAATGGGAAAAAATATCTGCAAACTATGCATCTGAGATAACCAGAATCTATTAGGAACTTAAATAAATCAGTAAGCACAAAACAACCTCATTAAAAAATGAGCAAAGGACATGAACAGACACTTTTCAAAAGAAACAAACATAAGAAAAAAATGCTTAATATTACTAATTAGGGAAATGCAAATCAAAACCATAATGAGATACCATCTCACACCAGTCAGATAGGTTATTATTAAAAAAGTCAAAAACTAACCAATGCTGGTGAGGTTGCAGAGAGAAGAGAATGCTTATACACTGCAGATGGTAATGTAAAGTTGTTCAACCATTGTGGAAAGCATTCTGGAGATTTCTCAGAGAATTTAAAACTACCATTCAACCCAGCAATCCCTTTCCTGGATATATACCCAAAGGAACATAAATGGTTCTTCCATAAAGATACATGCACATATATGTTCATTGCAGCATTATTCACAATGGCAAAGATATAGAATCAACCTAGATGCCCATCAGTGGTAGACTGGATAAAGAAAATGTGGTCTATATATACCATGGCATACTATTACAACCATAAAGAACGAGATGTCCTTTCCTGCAAGATGGATGCAGCTGGAGGCCATTATCCTAAGTGAATTAATGCAGGAACAGAAAACCAAGTACTATATGTTGTCACTTGCAAATGGGAGCTACTTGAGTATGCATGGAAACAAGGGAGCAATAGACACTGGGGCCTACTTGAGGGTGGAGGGTGGGAGGAGGTTGAAGGCTGAAAAACTACCTTTTGGGTATTATGCTGTTTACCTGGGTGACAAAATTACCTGTATACAAAGCTCCCATGATATGTAATTTACCGATATAATGAACCTGCACATGTACCCCTTGAACCTAAAATAGAAGTTGAATAGTGAAAAGATTTTTCTTTTTAAATTTTTCAATGAGGGAGAAGGGACTAGGCATGGTGGCTCATGCCTGTAATCCCAACACTTCAGGAGATTGAAGCAGAAAGACTGCTTGAGGCCAGGAGTTTGAGACCATCTTGGGGAACAGTGAAGACCCATCCTTACAAATAATTGTAAACATTAGCAGGTGTGGTGGCATGTGCCCATAGTCCCAGCTATTTGGGAAGCTGAGGAGGGAGGATCACTTGAGCCAGGAGTTTGAGGCTGCAGTGAGCTGTGATCATGCTACTGCAGTCCAGCCTGGATGGCAGAGCAAGATTGTGTCAAATGAAAAAGGGAGAGGGGGCAAACAATTTTGCCTTGAGCTGGCCCTGCCCTTAGATGAACCCATTAAGAGCAACTTCCTGCTTGGTAGACTCATAAAGTTCACTGATGGATGCTGTCATTGTTAGGTCACTTTAAAAACCATACAGTGTGGTCCAGCACAGAGCACAGTCTTTCAAATTGGATTTAAATTCTGACTCTGCCTACTAGAATGTAGCCTTGAACCAAGGACATTTCTTCAACCCTTGCTTTGATCATAAGTAAAATGGAAGATAATCAGTAATGTACTGAAATAAATGAAAGCATTGAGCATGGTGCTGGCATCCAAGAGAGGCTCAGTAAGTTTCTTTATTTTTATTTCATAGAATTCCTGACCTGAAAGAACACATCCATGCGTGATTTCTGATATGGAAACACATTGTCCTTGCCCCAGATACCTAGTGCTTTCAAAAAATAGTCACATAGCTAACAGTCTGTACAAATTCTTCTCTCTTGTCAGCTACAAGTGAGAGCAAATGTCTTAACAGCAAACAAACACTTTTCTGACCTCTGAAATGCTTCAGACTTGTGGTTACAAAGATTTTGTTGTCATGGACAGGGGACACAGCTACGGGTGTTGAAAACCACACACACTTCCACCGGCAGGAAAGACAGGATAGTAACTAGGTGACCACTAGACACCCACTCTCAGAGTGGAAGGGTCTTCAAGCCTGAGGTCATTATTGTCATCGTCTGTGCCCTGCAATGAAGTGTTAGCAGGGGTGAGATGTATTTTTTATGGACTGGGACTTTAACTGCTGTTTATGTTCTTCCAGAGCTCCCTCTTTGCCCAGCACCAGCAGGGCAATAGCTGGTGCTGACGACAGTGGCTGCTTGGCAAGCCTGGATCTCCAAGTGACTCCAAGAGACCCCGTCAGCAATTCCTGACGAACAGGTAGCATGAAAAAGAAACCTTTTTGGTTTATAGCAGTGAGATATGGGAGTTGTATATCACTGCGGCATAATCTAGGCTATACTGCTACATTATGGTCTTTGATTTCTAGATCAGGCCCTATGCCTAGGATAGCATACTGCTGGCTCACCCTTTAGCTAGTCTCTCAGCTCTACACAGTACTAGATATGCCAAAATTTGGGCCTTTGATTCAGAGCTCTTTTCTGGAATTACCTTCTTCATGACCAGAGAATAATTTTGTCTTGCTTTACTGGCAAGAGGTATTAATCTAGATATGGCTATAATTATAGTTCATATAGGAAATATGTTGTGAAAAAATTGAGCTAATATAGAGAAGAGAAAAGAAAAGTTGGGGAGTCTTAGTTGCGTTCAAATCCCTGGTTCTAGTTGTACCTAACGTGAAATTGTATTTTTACTTTTCCTTTAGTTTGCTAAATAAGATAATGAACCCCCATTTTGACAAGGTTAAGTTAGATTTCTATCATTTTTCTAGGAATAACGTAGTGTTTTTATTTGCCCAGATGTTATAGCTCACCTAAAAAACCCCTATCTATCCAGGGCTTTTATTGCCTTTTATTTTTTTTTGAGACAGAGTCTCAGTCTATCTCCAGGCTGGAGTGCAGTGGCTCCCTGCAACCTTCATCTCCTGGGTTCAACTGATTTTCCTGCCTCAGCCTCCGGGGTAGCTGGGACTACAGGTGTGCACCACCACACCTGGCTAATTTTTGTATTTTTAGTAGAAAAAGAGTTTCACCATGTTGGCCAGGTTAGTCTCAAACTCCTGACCCCAGGTGATCCACCTGTCTCAGCCTCCCAAAGTGCTGGGATTACAGGCATGAACCACTGTGCCTGGCCTATTGCTATTTTCAACATTGTATCCAGTGATGTTTCCTTCACACTTGGAAGTCTTCAGAGGATTTGTATGGATTGTGAAATCCTCTAGTGACATGAAAGTTTCTGTGTCATGAAGATAGAGAAATTGTGTTGCCTGAATGCCTGAGGTTTTTTGGAGTGAGGTAGTATGCATTTGCAAGTAATTTTAAACTATATAATCCAGGATTAAAAGATAGACTATTGTTGCATTTAGCAGTGTGTTTAGAATACAACAATTTTGTTGTTGTTTTGTAATAGCACTGAAGCCACTATTAAAGCAGCTCAACCAAAGTTTCTTCTCTGGTTTAGACAAGACAGCAAAAGGACAGACTCCTGTGGAACCTAGCATCATTCTCCTTCTGCAGCACTAGCATTTGCGCTCTGTAAGATCTTTGCAAACCACACACAAGAATTGCTGGTCATCCTGCCAACAGAAAAGGACGCTGCTCACAGAACCAAATTTCCTGTGCAGGATCGTCACTCATGGGCTTGTAGGAGACTGGAGACCCATGGTGGCCAGAATCCAGTTGGGCCTGACGTCTCCCTGTTGAAAGGGCTCCTCGTGGAATGGAGATCACATGGCTCCCGTGGTGGATCTCATAGTGGCACAGCAAGTGATGCAGGCATGCCAGGGGCCATGGCCACAGAAGATGCTCCCAGGGTCCCCTGTGTACTCCAGACAGACACTGCAGGCCACCTCTCCCAGCGGGTTCCCAGTCAGGGGCCCCATTGTCATGACTTCTGTCTAAGGTGTGCTCAGAAATCTCTTTGTAAATACCTGTGACTTTCTGACAGGTGGAGGATGTGGTCAGGAATGGGAAAAGGATTCAAGATGGGAAGAGGGAGGGGTTCAGAATGAAGAGGGATAATCTGTGCCACAGATGCTGGCCCTGTGTCTTACCTGGAATTCTGTCTCCTGCAATATGAAGGGTTTAGCCTGGGAGGAGGTGGTGAGAACTCTAGGAGAGAAAAAAGGAGAGAATAGTTTACCCGTGCTGAAGTTAAACCTTTACCTAGAGAAGCAAAAAACACACTGTTCTATTTTGTGCCTCCTTTCCTGGAGTTTTAGCCAAAGGTTTGGCTAAGTAGTTGCTATTGACCTCGTGTTAGGCCTGTACTTGGGGACAGTTTTGCCAGGGCACTCACTATCTCGAGTCTGTGTGACTCACTCCCTATCTTCCTCCTCACCTCTTTCAGGCAGGGTGGGGAATAGCAGCAGGAGGAGATTTTGGGAGCCTGGCAACTCCTGCAAGGACCGCAGGACAACCCCTCTGGGGATGCGTGGTGCCCCATCTGCCACCCTCTGAAGAATGCCCTGTCTTCACTTTCCTTTACTGTGATAAGAGTCCATCCAGACTGGTCTATCCAAATAATAGTTTCTTTTTCCCACAGGCAATCAGGAAATGATTCCTTTCCCGACTAGTTCTGTCTAGTGCCTGGGAATGTTGAGTCAGTCTCTCAATAAGTCATTAACTAAGGAAATCTTTCCCGCACTGAGCCTCCCAGTTCAGGTTGCTTAGGGAACCTGATATTTTCATGGAATCCATCTACACATGGGCACCCAACAGCAGAGTTAATGGTGGTGACCAAAGTGAGCAAACAAGTATAGTTGTGCCAGCTTTCTGGTTGCCCATGCAGATAAGTCAGCAGGATCAGAACCCGAGGAAGAGTAAATGTGAGACAGTCATGTGACTTCTGCGATCCTATTCCAGATTTTTTAACCCAGAAATTTTGCTGAAATTTCGATGAGACCCTGAACTTTCTTTGTGGCATACACTGGCACTGTCTGTCCCATCATACAGCTGTCTCGTGTTAAAGCTGTTTTTCTTGAGCACTGATGAGTAAGGTTGGTATATTTAAGTTCTTCATATCAACAAAAACCCCTTTTCCTATAAGTCTTACGTTTGGTGTTTAAGGAACCTAAAACTTTTTGTGAAATAGTTGACACTTCACTGATAATGATTTATTGCTTGGATTAATACATTTTCCAAAATTTGTCTTATGTAGAATATGGTTTGCAACCAGCAGAACCATTAATCTATACTGTGATGATAAGCACTGTGTGTAACTGTTTAAAAGCTTCTGCTTAATGATGTAAAATGCTCTATTTAATTACACATTTAGCTAAACTGTATATTAACATCTGATGGCATTTTTCCAATGTTTGTTGCTTTTTTCAAATACTTTATTGTACAAAGCTGTTTTTAATATTTTTCAAGTTTTCTCTTTGAATTTTGCTAATGTTTTCCTTGAATTATGAGCACTGACAGAATGTGCTTAGCGCTTTCAGCTATTTACACAGCATTTGAGCATGATTTGCATCTGGTATTTACATTGCTAGCAATACGCCATCTGTGAGTTTTGTCAAAATTATTGGGGATTTTTTAAATTTTAGAAATGCAAATTCTTGTTTCTTTTGAACTAAATCTTATACAATAGCAAAGGCATTTCCAGTTGTTATACTTTTTGTATAATATTAGATGTTCCAGATTATGATTATTATCATTGCTTCCTTGTTCCCTTTGAGATCCAGAAGACTCGTGTTTACAATATTTAGAAACAATGTTAAAAAAATATCCAAAGTTTGTCACTTTATTATTATTGTTTGTTAATATTCTATTTAAGTTTTTGAATTCATAGATATCAAAACACTGCACAATTGTGATTTCCACAGGAGTAAACACACCAATAAGAACAAAAGAAAAGTAAATAGGCTATCTGAGAGTTTATGACAATATTAGGATAATGCTAAACTGACAGTTTTTCTAAATCTCACAGTAAAGAATGTGCAGCAGCCCAGCAACACTGCTTATCCAGGCTACCTGTGATCTCAGGCTGGAGTGTCAGCTCTTCCTGGGTCTCCAGCCCACCAGTCTAACCTGAAAATTCTGTACTTGCCAGCCCCCCACAGTCATGTGAGTGAACTGGCCCAGACTGGTCACCGGGGTCAGTTTCTGTGTGACATAAATTCATTCAGTGTTTAGCAGTCTCATTGGAGCTGAGATGTACCTATCATCTACCTTTTGGGTGCTCAGGGTAGAGAACCAGAAAAGTATAACCTAGTGTGTGTCCTCAAAGAACTAACAATATAGGGTGGTACCCATAGGTCTGGGAACACCTTACTGACTCTGTGAGGCATACCAAGAGATGTCAGAGACCAGTCCCTCCTCAAATGCCAAATGAAATTCAGAGAAATAGTTTGCTTAGGTTCATACACAAGATACGCAGTGGTCAGGGAGTTTCATGAATGAAATGGAACTTCGCATGGAACCCAAAGGATGTGTATGATTTGAGTGGATGAAGAAAATGAAAGGAAGACTTTACAAGCAGCTAGAAGTTAGGGAGCAGCAAAGTGTAGGATTGAGCACAGTGGGTTCAGAGGATAGATTGCAGTTTAATAATTTTTAGTTAATATCTCCCAACTGTTTGGCACTATTGGAACAAGTTCATGAATGCCAAATGAAGGCATAAATCAGTGAGGCATAATAAAAGCTGAGCAGTGCTTGGCTTTTTACGAGCTGATCCTGATAGGAGCGGCTATTCAACACAATTGCCAGGTCACTGTTACACAGTCCCTGCCTTCTAGGGGCTCACTGCTTCTTAGGAGAGACATCTGAAAGCTGGTGCAGTGTGTAACTGTTGGATCAGGGATTTGAGCCTGTGGACTGTGGGACCCCAGATGAGGGTGTGACTATAGGCAGAACAATCCCACAGTTATTTATATTTAACCTTGAAATTCATTAGAGGGTTTTTCAGCAGAGGGTTGTTGCTTGTTACGTTAGGTTTGCATTTTCTAGAACCTCAAGGAAAGCTGTACTATGCATGACATACCCTCTTATGTTAATGTTGTGTACTGTGATCCTGTTTCAGGGACTTGTACTTAGAATCTGTTACAGTGAGCACAGAAGCAGACCTGTGGGCTCATAATGTAACCCCGCCCTACCTCCCTCCCCCATGTATACAAGACGAACAGAGCTGTGGAGGTTAAACAACCTGCCCAAGCAACATAGTTCATGGTGAAGCCCAAGACTGTACCTGCCCATCCATTGCTTTTTCAGTACATCCTGGAACCGAGCATAGACCACTTCCCAGGTAGAGCTGACAGCAAGTAAAGAAGATCATAATCAGGGGACCAAACAACTTTGTCTAAAGTGTGAATATCACCTAAGGAGAAGTCGTGAGATCAGAAGGGTGGGGTAGAAGAGCAGGGACTATGAGGGAGAGTCCTTGGGGGTGCATCTGCCAGACTGACACTGCCTGGTCTGGGCAGTGAAGGGGTTGGCAGGAACCACAGGTACTGGTGGTGTGGCTACTACAGTGACAACTGCCTGTGCTTGGACGTGGACTCTGCAATACTCGGCAGTCTCATTCATTGCCCACTACATTCTACACCAAGTAGAAATGGAAGACGAATGGGTACTTCACAGAGACAAGGTCTAAGTGAAGAAGGAATGCATCCTGTGGCTGCGGAGATCCTTGAAGCTTAGAGGAGAGAGCTTGAGCCCCACTGGTAATGACCTTCACAGCTTCCCAACTCAGCCCTCCCCAAGTCCCCACTGGGGACTAGTTCTCTCTCCAGGGTTGAGGGGACTCCCCCAGAACTCATCCAGCATAGGGATGTTGATATCTGCTGTGGGGTAGGACTGATGTGCTGAGGATGGCTCCCCCACAAGCAAGATATGTGTATTTGGGGAGCCTCCCATCTTATGTCCACTAGGCAGTGCTAACTGCTCCATTTTCTTAAGTGTTCGCTGAGGTGGAACTGCTCCCAGGAGACCACTGGGCTTATTTATGGGCTTTTAGAGGTTTCGCACACTTCTCACCTTTCCCATTAGAGATCTGGCAGCTGTAAATCTCCAGCATTTATCTAGAAACACTGACTGGTGGCTTGATAAGAGAAACTTTGCAGAGGTTCTTAACTCTGAAGGAGAATGTCTGGATTGAGCTCTAAGGCCCTTTCCTTGGATTCCTGCTTAGCTTAGGCTGGGTTCCCTCAGGCACGCTCCCTGCCTTATCCTGGCAGCAGCCAAAATTCAGGATTTATGGTGTCTTGCCTTTGTCATTCCACAGGCCTGTGCCTGGGCCCTCTCTGCTTTCTCTTCCACAGAGCCTCCTGGTGCACGCATGAACTCCAGGGTTCTGGGCCCTGTGCAGATCACATTGACCTGGTAGCATGATGAGGAGGACCATAGAGCTTGTGGACACCAGGGCTGCAGGAGATGGAACCTTCTAGAAGTGGTGGTGCCTTCTGGAGAAGAGTAAAGATAAACATGCCATGTGTAGCATGAGGGGCTGGTAAAGCTCCTCATCCTGAGATGGGGAAAGGAGAGGGATGTAGGCAGAGTCACTTCTTAGGGAAAGGAGAGGAGGCCTCTTCTGGAGACCTTCAGCAGGTCAGGGCTGAGGCCTGCGGGTCAGCATCTCTCACCTTCCCTTCCCTTCTGAAAGCCAACTTCTGAGCCCTCCATCCCTATCAGGGGAATATTTCCCAGTCATGGGTAACCACTGAGCTGTAGTCAGTGGTGTGGTGGTTGCTGGAGCTGTGATCACTGGAGCTCTGGTTATAGTTGTGTTCTGGAGGAACAAGAGCTCAGATGCAGAATGCTGCTCTGTGTTTTCTTACTCTTACCTATGGGTGCCTCACCTGAAGGGGTTGAGTTAAACTCTTAACCCTGTTCCTTCTGGAGCTCCTGCGGAGAGACTCCTGCTATGCTGCAAAGTCTGAGAGGGGCCCCTGGCTATGGAGGGCAGGTTGAGCAGCCACAGGTTTGGTAGGAGGAAGGAGACATTCTGGACTCTTGATCCTCAATACCCGGGGAAGGCCAGTTCCTGTGGCTGCCCCTGACTCTAGGACCTGGATCCGAGTTCACATTTTTTCTGCTCCTTCATAAGCTTTCAGGCACAGGGCTACGTGAGGCTCAGAAACTCCAGAGTGCCTGGGAAGTGGGTCTATTTCTGATGGGACAGAAATTCTCAGGTGCTTCTCTTTCAGATTCCTAAATTGCTTATAAGAGATTAAGTGGGAATAAGCTAGTGCCTGAAATGAATTGGCAAATCTGAAGGAAGTGTGTAATGAGCATGTGTCTGTGTGTGTACAGGTAGATATATAAGCAGGGATAGGCATCTGTATGTATGGATTTGTGTATATGTGTGTGTTTATAAGCATGTATGGGTTTTTGTATATGTGTGTGTCTGCACATTGATATATATAAGCATAGCATGTATGGGTGTGTCATGTGTGTGTTGCTCTGTGACTTCCTCATACTGGTGCCACCTGGCCTTTTCTTGGTTGACCCTACCCTATAGGTTGTAAGGGACAGAACAGCTCTCCACCTGCAGGCATGGAAGTGAAGTAAGGATAAGTGTTGGGGAGAGCTGGGCCTCTTCACACTTGGAATAAGGAAACACGAGCTAAATGCATGGGCCCTCCCTTTTACAGAATTCTGCCTTAATAAAAGCGTCACTTTCCTATGGGATTTACAGGAATTAAATCATTTAAACCTCACAAGAGCCCCATGACATAGGGACAGCTTTCAACCCCGATTTTCAGACAAGGAAACAGGTCACTAGGAGGTTCAGTGGCTCTCAGTGGGCTGATCCATGACCGAGGAGACAGTCTGACTGCTAAGCCCAAGTAACCACCCTGTCCTGCTGACCCCATACTTGTCCACTGACCACCTGAGTTGCCTCCTGTGGGTTTTGACCAGCTTCCCTTTCTTCTCCAGGCACAGAGACTGGACTGTAGTCTATTGTATTTGCCACAGTCCCTGCAAGGCCTACTACAGGGAGCTGAGGGAGGGGCTTGAAATTGACAGCAGCAGGAGGCAGACAAATCTCTTGGCCGACAGAGGCTCATGCCTGGTGAAACTGCGCCTTCAAACCAAAAACAGCCTGAAGCCTGAACACCGGGCTGCTTGTTCTTGATGAAACGACCCAAAGTGAGAATTTCTGAGAAGTTAGAAACCAACCCCCAACCTTCAGTTTAGGGATAAGAAACCAACCTCCCATCCCCTCTCCACTGATGGCTGTTTTATCACTCAATAAAGCTATTATTTTCCCTCTTCACCTTACAACTGTCAGGGTAACCTCCTTCTTGGCTGGAGGACAAGAAGTCGGAACTCACTGTGGTCCTCTGCCCTCTGCCAGCGGAGGGCAGCTGCCTCATGTGATGGGAAGAGGCCAATAGGGCTGTTAATGCACCGGACTAAAAGAGCTAATTAGCACATTGTAACACCCCCTCAGGGGCTTCAGGGTTGCAGACACCCCTGCCTCAACACCACCCTGTACCCCCTCATCTGGACATCAGGGGGGTCCAGCCGCAAGCTCCATACAGAGCCTGCTTCTGTGCCTGAGCTTGGATGGCTGGCCCGGTTATACACTTGCTCACACACCCACTCCTGTTGGGCTGAGCATGCAGTCGTAGTGGCCACAGGATCCATGCTGGAGTGCAAGCCAGGTGTGGCTTGACAGGTGTGGCTTGATGGGCTGTGTAAATGGGGCATCTCCTGTGGGAGCCTCACCCAAGTGAGACAGGGGGGAGGGGCACCACTGACCTCCGGGGTCTTGGACTGGCAAGTGGCTGAGAAAAATCCTGTGTCAGAGTGACCCATAGGCTGATGGAGTGCGCTTGCTGCAGGTGGGGAAAGGATGGGCTATATCTGCCCTGGAGGGAATAAATGGTGTTTTTCTCAGGGAGTATGAGGTGCACTATCCAGAATGCTGAAGACCAGCAGTGGCCACGCAGAGGGTATTCATCACCACTTTATTTCACAGCCTGAGAACACAGCCCATGTGGGCCTGAGAGCCTTAGGGTATTCACTCATCTCCTTCTAATTCCTGCTGGACCCTTACTTCTCTTCTTCCAACTGAACTCCTGGTAATACTAGCATTACAGAATGAACTGTGAGGGGGAGGCTAGCCAAGCCCCTGCTGCCACTTCCTTCACTCTTCCACTTCCTAGTGGGGTTTCCTGGATGGTGTGAGAGGAGAGCAACTGAGATAGTAAGAGAACTTGACATTTACACTGACAAAGAGAAAGTAGTCTCATAAGTCTACTTATGAGAAAGATAAGGGCTGCCATAGAGAAGGGGATGAGGGAAGTTCTAACTGCTCCTAAGGGTCGCTTAGTGAAAGCTGTGAAATGTTTTTAAATTACCAATTGCTATGTAAGAAATTACCACAAATGTAGCAGCTGATAATAACATGTATTATCTCACATTTTCTGTAGGTTAGAAACCCAGGCATAGCTATACTGGTTCCTCTGCCTTAGAGTTTCTTACAAGGTGTTAATCAGAGTGTCTGCCATGGCTGGTTTCTATCTGAAGGCTGAACTGGGGAAGGATCCATTTCCAGGCTTTGGTGATTGTTGGAAGGATTAAGTTCCTTGACTGTTAGACTGACGTCCTCAGTTGCTTAAGGCTAGTGGCCAGAGGCTGACCTCAGTTCCCTGCCATATGAGCCTTTCTGCTCCATCAAAACTTGCAAGCAAAGAGGGCAGAAGACAGAGTCATCTAGCAAGACAGAAGTGGGGTATCTCATATGACCTCATTATGGAAGTGACATCACTTTTGCCATATTCTGTTAGAAGCACATCACAGGTCACGCCCATTTTCAAGTGGAGATTTCACCAGGCGGCAGGATCACTGGTTGCCATCTTAGGATCTGTCTGTACAGGGATATTCCTGGTCAGAGACACCAAGAAAAGTGGGTAGCCAGGCCTCTTCCCTGGACAGTCTCACACAGGCTGGACCATCACTAAACAAGGTCTTTATAACCCAGGTCCTGAGATGGACCAGATGATCTGCAGAGGTGAGTTGTGTTTATGAAAGCAAATCCTTGTATACAAAAATCAGAAATGTTACAGGAAAGGTAGCTTCTGAGTTCTCTGTGAACCTGGGAGGGTATGCATTCTTAATATTTCTCCCTGTTACTTTTCAGACCTCCTGCATCTCTAAAGAACCACCATCACTAACTCAACTTTATAATTCAAAATAACTATTTTGAGACAGGGTCTCACTCTGTTGCCCAGGCTGTAGTGCAGTGGTGCGATCACAGCTCATTGAACTGTGATCACCCCGGGCTCAGGTGATCCTCCTGCCTCAGCTTCCCAGGTAGCTGAGACTACAGGGGCATACCACCATGCCAGGCTAATTTTCATAATTTTTTGTAGAGACAAGGTTTCATCATGTTGTGCTGGCTGGTCTCAAACTCCTGTGTTCAAGTGATCTGCATGCCTTGGCCTCCCAAAGTGCTGGGATTACAGGCAGAAGCCACAGTGCCCATCCTCAAAGTTATTTTTTAGTATCAGATGCACAAACTTTAAAAACTTAATGTGGCCGGGTGTGGTGGCTCATGCCTGTAATCCTAGCACTTTGGGAGGCCGAGGTGGGCAGATCATAGGTCAGGAGTTCGAGACCAGCCTGGCCAATATGGTGAAACCCTGTCTCTACTAAAAATAAAACAGCCGGGTGTGGGGTCACATGCCTTGTAGTCCCAGCTACCCCGGAGGCTGAGGAAGAATTGCTTGAACCCGGAGGCAGAGGTTGCAGTGAGCTGAGATAGTGCCACTGCACTCCAGCCAGGGCGACAGAGCAAGACTCCATCTCAATATACATAATAAAAATATATATATGGTGAAAAATAAATTCTGTCCTCTATCCCGTCAACAGTTTTTCCAAATTCCCTGCATGGACACAGCCACTGTTATCAGTTTCTACAGTATTATAGATAGAGGTTTCCCTTTTTTCCAGATATTTTACCACGCTGGATCTGTAGCTTTATATTCACTTAATGATATGTTTTGAGATTATTCCATTTTTAACATCCCAGTCTGGTTCAGTTTAAGATATTGATGACAAGATATTGATAATTCTATTGCCCCTGACATTTTAAAATTTGCAACTTATAGCAAAAAGTATCCTTATTCCACACCACTGGTACAAGTCTGTTTTGCATTGCTATGTAAGAATATCTGAGACTGGGTAATTTAGTTTTAAAAGATGTTTATTTCTTTTAAAACTCCTCACAGTTTTGCAGGCTGACACAACGCATGACACCAGCATCTGCTTCTGTTGAGGACCTCACAAAACTTTAAATCAGAGTGGAAGGCAAACAGGGAGCAGATGTGTTACATGGCAAGGGAGTGAGCTGAAGAGAGAGGAGGTAGTAGAGCCAGGCTCTTTAACAGTGAAACCTCACAGTAACAGAGTGAGAACTCATATTTATGAGGAGGGCACCAAGCCATTCATGAGGGATACCCTTCATGACCCAAACACTTCCCACTAGGACCAACCTCCAACACTGGGGTCACATGTCAACATGAGACTTGGAAGGGACAAATGTCTAAACTGTATCACCAATGGAGTTATCTGGGCACATAGCCGCCCTGATTAAAAGCTTCATTCTATACCCTTTCTTGAGGCTAGCTCTAAATTTTGGCCAATAAGATGAAGCAGATGTGAAATTGTAAGTTTTGCCCTTAAAGGTCAGGGCTGTTTTCTCCGTTCCTGCTTTCCCTTCACTCCTTAAGGATCATAGACATAGTCTTGGGTACTCCAAGTCATGGTAATAAGGGCAATACCCTTATTATAATTATTGTAATAACAATAGCAGAGAAGGAAGGCCGTAGGAGCCAGATGGCTGGACAACTTCATAATGCAGAGATGTCCTAGTGGCCCTGGTGTGTCTGCCTCACTGTCATGGGAAACACACACACTGCTTTCCTATTTGATCGTCTGGGTTGCTGCTTCACACAACTGAATTGATACCCTATCTAGTAAGTATAGAGAGATTAGGACTTCGAGGTGTGAGGAGCTGTGGTAGTCTATTCTGTAGATGAGCAGAGACATATTTACAGTGTTCACCACTTGGCTCCCTGGGATATTTATTCTGAGTTGAAGTAAGGGAAACCCGGGGCACTGGGGGCAGCACAGGGAGATTGGAGACTGTTGTTTCCCCATCTTTCTAGTCATGGAGGATTCTTTGAGGGGATGGGTGGGGGGAGTATTTGTACTCACCAGGTGTTAGATTTGTGTCTTTGTTCTTTCACTTCCTTTCCTCTTTACACACCAGATCCCTTACTCATCCCAGCCAAATCAGACTCACTGCTTCTCCTCATTTTCCTCCTGCTTCTGCTGCTATTTGATGACAGATGCAGGGCAGTTCTTTAGGTGGTCATGGACTGACACAGTTCTCCTTTATTCTTGCTTGTAGTTCTCAAAAATAACTTTAGAATGTGCTGGAAATGAAATATATATCCCGAGATGCACAGGAACTACCTGAAATAGCCCAGACTTTATTCCTCTCCCTCCTAGGGAATGCAACATTTTGAGTTAGGGAGGAACTGCCTGGGACAGCCTGGGCTTTTGTTCCTCTCTCCTGTGGAAGCAAGATGTCCTTGAAAGCTTTTTTCAGTGATTCACAATGCCTCTGAGGCATACAACCCTGGTCAGCTTGCCTTTTGAGGACCTTCAGCTGTGGTGCTATTAGGGCACATGCAGTTGAGACTCCGTCCACCATTGGCAACTTTGTTGAGCCTGAAGGGACTGGCTCATAGTGCTTCTAGGCTTCTATTGTCCCTTGCTGCCTATCTGTATGTAGTAAACCTGCGTCATATAGCTGGTTGGGTGTTCATTCTCTCACCATACTTGGCCGTTGGTAAAACCAACCCAGGGTGCAGTGGGTGGAAGCATTCTGACTCCTAATTTTGTTGGTTGACATAATGATAGTTTTCCCTATTCTCTATACAGTGTGAGTCCTCCCTTGGGATTGGTTACTTGTGAACCTGCTTCACAGCAAGGACTGTGAAGGTTGAGGTTGAGAGAAACAACCCCTCAGATGAAAAAAAAAAAAGGAATACAGGGCTGTTTGCCATCAGTTTTGTGGGGCAGCCTGACACACTTGACCCCTGATGTCTCTAAAATACATATTCCATCATAAATAGAATACTTATCATATTCTAATTATTACAAACATTTCATTAGGTCTAGCTTACACTCCAAAGCTGAGGAGTACATAAAGGCACAAATACCGGAGATTAGGATCTTTGGGGGCCACCTTTGTGTCTGCCTACCACAAAGGTGACCTTGAGAACTACCTAATGCATGGATTCTCACAGTGCTGTAGGAAGGTGTGCAGAGATTAGGAGATACAGACCTGAAGTCAAGAGGATTTGGTGCTCAACCTTAGTAATACAAATCAAAATTATGATCCTAGAAAGGTGGTCCACAATTTCTGGTAATACTGGGGTTAAAAGCAGCAATTTTGGTAGGTAGAAAACTAAAGGTGAGGAAATGTAAAGAAGGCTAGCTGTCCTAACAGTTAATGTTCTTTGCCATTTTTCTCATGGACCAGAGAATCTGCAGACCTCCTTTTGTTTAATGATTATGTGGTTTAGTAATCATACTCTGGCTGAACAGCCTTGTGCTTCTCCCAGAACATAGAATATCCAGCTGCCCTGTCCACAGACCTCAGCAGCCCAAGCCACTGAGGCAGTCAGAGACGTCTCCCATGTTGAATACAGCTAAATAAACTGCACAAAGTTTACATGACTGCATCCAGCCAGAACAAGGCCAACACATCCTACCCAACATCTCAAACCCATCTGCAGGTGAAACTTTATCTACATGAAAGCTACTCTACACAATTGGAAGAAGAGACTTCCAGAAGATGCACAGATAACAATGCAAAAACATGAAAAACAAGGAAACATGGTAATGCTAAAGAAACAATAATTAGTAGCCAATCCAGAAGAAATTATCTGAAAATAAATTCAAAATAATTTTAAGGAAACTCAACTAGATACAGGAGAATACAAATAGACAACTCAGCAAAACCAGAAAATCAATTCATGGTCTGAATGAGAAATTCGACAAAGTGTAGATATTATGCCTGTACTCCCAACACTTTGGGAAACCAAGGCAGGAGAATCACTAGAGCCCAGGAGTTTGAGACTAGCCTGGGCAACATAGAAAATAGATAAAAGAATAACGGAAAAAAAAAAAAAAAAACCCAACATCAAATCTTACAGTTAAAGAAGTTCGGTGAATGAAAAAATACAGTCAAGAGCTTTAACAACAGACTAAAGACTCGGGCAGCATTAAGAAGAAAATTTATAACACTAAATGCCCACATCACACAGTTAGTAATATCTCAGATTAACAACCTAATGTCACTACTAAAAGAGCTAGAGAAGCAGAATATAAGAAATTATCAAAATCGGAGCTAAACTGGAGACTGAGACATGAAAACTCATTCAAAAGATCCACAAATCCAGGAGTTCTATTTTTTAAAAAAATAATAAGGTAGACCACTAGCTAGACTAATAAGAAAATATCCAAATAACACAATTAGAAATGACTAAGAAGATATTACCACTGACCCCACAGAAATACAAATAACCATTGGAGACTACTATGATCACCTGTCTGTACACACACTAGAAAATTTAGAAGAGATGGATAAATTCCTGGAAACATACCCCTTCTCAATAATAAACTAGGAATAAATTGATTCCCTGAACAGAGCTCGAATAAGAGCTCCAAAATAGAATCAATAACAAATATCCTCCCAACCAAAAAAATCCCAGGACCAGTTGGATTCACAGCCAAATTCTACCAGGTGTACAAAGAAGAGCTGGTACCATTCCTACTGAAACTATTCCAAAAAATTGAGGAGAAGGGACTCCTCCCTAATTTATTCTGTGAGGGCAGCATTATTCTGATACCAAAATCTAGCCAAGACACAACAAAAAAAGATAACTTCAGGCCAATATCCTTGATAACATTGATGGAAAAATCTTAAAATATTTGGAAACTAAATCCAGCAGCATATCAAAAAGCGAATCCACCACAATCAAGTAGGCTTTATTGCAAGATTGGTTGAGTAGACCCAAAACAATAAATATAACTCATCGCATAAACAGAACTAAAAGCAAAAACCATATAATTATCTCACTCAATAAAATTCAGCATCACTTTATGTTAAAAGCCTTTCAATAAAATGCAGCATCACTTTATGTTAAAAATTCCCCATAAAGCCTGGGTGCAGTGGCTCACACTTGTAATCCCAGCACTTTGGGAGGCCGAGGCAGGTGGATCACGATGTCAGGAGTTCAAGACCAGCTTGACCAATGTGGTGAAAACCCATCTCTCCTAAAAATACAAAAACTAGCCAGGCATGGTGGCATGTGCCTGTAATTCTAGCTACTCAGGAGGCTGAGGCAGGAGAATCGCTTGAACCTGGGAGGCAGGGGTTGCAGTGAGCTGAGATCGTGCCACTGCACTCCAGCCTGGGTGACAGAGCAAGACTCCATCTAAAAAAAAAAGAAAAAAAAAATCCCCATAAACTAGGTGTTGAGGAAACAGAATTATAAGAGCCAACTATGGCAAACCCACAGCCAATATCATACTGAATGGGCAAAATCTGCAAACATTCCCCTTGAAAAGTGGCACAAGACAAGGAAGCCTTTTCTCACTACTCCTATTCAACATAGTGTTGAAAGGCCTGACCACAGCAATCAGGCAACAGAAATAATAAAGGGCATCCAAATAGGAAGAGAGGAAGTCAAACTATCATTGTTTGCAGAAACCATGATTTTATATCTAGAAAACCCAAAAGGTCCTTTAGCTGATAAACAATTTCAGCAAAGTTTCAGGAGACAAAATAAATGTACAAAAATTACTAACATTCCTATACACAACGGCCAAGCCACGAGCCAAATCAGGAGCATAATCCCATTCATAATTGCCACAAAAAGAATAAAATACTTAGGAATGCAGTTAACCAAGGAAGTAAAGGATCTCTACAATGAGAAACACAAAACATTCTTCAAAGGAATCAGAGATGACACAAACAAATGGAAAAACTTTCAATGCTTATGGCTAGGAAGAATCAATATCACTAAAGTGGCCATACTACCCAAAGCAATTTATAGACTCAATGCTATTCCTTTCAGACTATCAATTATATTCTTTACAGAGCTAGTAAAACTTTTCAAATTCATATGGAACCAAAAAGCCTGAATAGTCAAGGCATTCCTAAGCAAAAAGGACAAAGTGGAGGTATCACATTACGTAACTTCAAACTACAGGGCTACCGTAACAAAAACAGCATGGTACTGGTACAAAACCAGACACGTAGACCAATGGGACAGAATAGAAAGCCCAGAAATAAGGCCGCACATCTACAGTCGTCTGATCTTCAACAAAGTTAACAAAAACAAGAAATGGGGAACTAGCTCCCTATTCAATATATGGTGCTGGAATAACTGGCTAGCCGTATGCAGAAGGGCATAACCAGATCCCTTATACCATGTACAGAAATTAAGATGATTTAAAGGCAAACCCATAATTAAAATCCTGAAGATAACTTAGGCAGTACTATTCTGGACATTGGAACTGTAGGAGTTCGGTCAGTGTGGTGGGATAAATTATAAGAGAAAAATTACAGAGAACAGGATGCAAACCTTTTCAAAACTTGAGAAAGAAATATCCAGGAACAAGCAGGTAAGGGAACACCAAACAGATTTGACCTAAAGAAGACTACCCCCAAGTGTATACAAGGGGACTTCAAAAAGTTGAAGAAAAATGCATATTATGAAAAAACTATGCATGGATTTCAAAATCTTTAGTATCAAAATAAACTCATGTCTGAAGTGAATTTAGTTTGAGGCACAAGGGAGAATAAGACATAAGTTCAAAAAAACCTGGGTGCCCCTGAAAGTGAATACAGCTTAGATCACAGCACCCAAATTCTTTCAAATATCTGGAAAGTTTTTCCAAGAAGGATGACTACAACTAATTTTAGACAGTGAAAACTACAATAAATACTGAACTCTTCAATACCCAGATACTGAAGAATAACTCCTAGCATCAAATCATCCAGGAAAACATGCCCTCACCAAATGAACTAAATAAGGCACAAGAGACCAATCCTGGATAAACACCAATATGTGACCTTTCAGACAGATAATTCAAAGTAGCTGTGTTGAAGAAATTCAAGGCCAGGTGCACTGCCTCATGCCTGTAATCCCAGCTTTTTGGGAGGCCGAGGCAGGTGGATCACAAGGTCAAGACATCGAGACCATCCTAGCCAACATGGTGAAACCCCATCTCTACTAAAAAGAAAAAAAATTAGCTGGGCCTATAGTCCCAGCTACTCAGGAGGCTGAGGCAGGAGAATCGCTTGAACCCAGGAGGTACAAGTTGTAGTGAGCCAAGATCACGCTGCTGCACTCCAGCCTGGTGACAGAGCTAGACTCCAACTCACCAAAAAAAAAAAAAAAAAAAAAAAAAAAAAAAAAAAAAAAAAAAAAAAAAAAAAAAAAAAAAAAAAAAAAAAAAAAAAAAAAAAAAAAAAAAAAAAAAAAAGAAAGAGAGAAAATACATAGTCAAGTAAAGAAAAGGGAAAATACACATTCAGAGGAGACAAAAAATAAAAAACAATAATGTGTGCCTACAGGATCTAGAAAATAGCCTCTACAGGGCAAATCTATATATATATAGAGAAAGGAATAGAAAGTTTATTGAAAGGGATAGCAACACAGAACTTCCTAAATGCAGAGAAAGATATCTATATCCAAGTACAAGAAGGTTGTAGAACACCATGCCAATTTAACCCAAAGAAGACTACCTCGAGGCATTTAATAATCAAATTCCCAAAGGTCAAGGCTAAAGAAAGGATCCTAAAAGCAACAAGAGAATAGAAACAAATGACATACAATGGAGCTCCAATACATCTGGCAGCATATTTTTCGGTGGAAACCTTACAGATCAGGAGAGACTGACATGACGTATGTTAAAGTGCTGAAGAGAAAAAACCTTTTACCCTAGAATAGTATATCCAACAAAAATATCCTTCAAACATGAAGAATACATAAAGACTTTCCCAGACAAACAAAAGCTGAAGGATTTCATCAACACTAGACTGGTCCTATAAGAAATGCTTAAGGGAGTACTTCAATCAGAAAAGGATATTAATGAGCAACAAGAAATAATCTGAAGATACAAAACTCACTAGTAAGGGTATGCAGAAAAACACAAAGTATGACAACATTGTAACTGTGGTGTGTAAGTAGAAAGAATAATAAACCAAAAATAATAGCTACAACAACTTTTCAAAACAGTGCAATAAGATAAAATTAGAAACAACAAAAACTTAAAAATTGGGGAGATGAAGTTAAGGTGTAGAGTTATTTTGTTTTTGTTTATTTGTTAATGCAAACAGTGTTATCAGGTTAAAATAATGGATTATAAAATAGTATTTGTAATAGTCATGGTAACCTCAAACCAAAAAACATGCACTGGATACATAAAAAATTGAAAGCAAAAACCTAAATCATATCATCAGAGAAAATTACCTTCCTGAAAGGAAGACAGGAAGAAAAGAAGACCACAAAACAACCAGAAAATAAATAAATAACATGGCAGGAATAAATCTTTACTTATTAGTAATAACACTGAATGGAAATGGACTAAACTCTCCAATCAAAAGATATAGACTGGCTGAATGAATGAAAAATACAAGACCCATTGTTCTGTTGCTGACTAGAAACACACTTCACCTATAAAGACACACATAGACTGAAAGTCAAGAGTTGGAAAGATATTCCATGCCAGTGGAAACCAGAAAAAAGAACAGGAGTATAAATTTTGATACAAAAACTGCAACAAAAGACAAAGTCATTATACAATGATAAAGAGGTTAATATGGTTTTCATTTCTGTGTCCCCACCCAAATTTCATGTTCTATTGTAATCCTCAATGTTGGAGGTGGGGCCTGGTGGGCGATGATTGGATCATGGGGTGGATTCTTCATGAATAATTCAGTACCATCCTCTTAGTGCTGTTCTCATGATAGTGAGTTCTTCTGAAATCTGGTTGCTTAAAAGTATGTAGGACCTCTCTACACCACCCACCTGCCTTGGTCCTACTCCTGCTATGTAGATGTTTGCTCATGCTTTGCATTTTTCCATGACTAAAAGCTCCCTCAGGCCTTCCCAGAATCAGATGCTGCTATGCTTCCTGTACAGCCTGTGGAACTATGACCCAATTCAACCTCTTTTCTTTATAAATTAGTCTTGAATTTATAGCAGTGCAAGAACAGAATAATACAGAAAATTGGTACAGAGGAGTGAGGCATTGCTATAAAGATACCTTGAAATATGGAAGCAGCAGTGGAACTGGGTAACAGACAGAAGTTGGAAGAGTGTGGAGGTTCTCAGAAGATGAGAGAAAGTGATACGCACAATGAAGTCCAGGCTGAGGAGGTCTCAGATGGAGATGGGGAACTTATTGGAACCTAGAGTGAAGGTCACTTTCGTTATGTGTTAGCAAAGAGGTTGGAGATATTGTGCCCCTGATCTAGGAATCTGTGGGACTTTGATCTTGAGAGTGACGATTTAGGGTATCTGGCAGAAGAAATTGCTAAGCAGCAGAGCATTCAAGATGTAGCCTGGCTGCTTTTAGTAGCCTAGGCTCATATTGGTGAGCAAAGACATGACCAGAAACTGGAACTTATATTTAAAAGGGAAGCAGAGTGAAACAAAACCCTGTTTTCTAGAGAGGAATTCAAGCTAGCTGCAGAAAATTGCAAGTAACAAGGAGCCAAATGTTGATAGCTAAGAATGGAGAAAACAACTTGTGGGCAGCCTCTCCCATCACAGGCCCAAAGGCCTACAAGGGAAGAATGGTTTCCTGGGCCGGGCTCAGGATCCTGCTGCCTTGCACAGCCTCAGCAAACCTCTCTCCAAATCTCAGCTGCTCCAGCTCCAGTTTCAGCTCAAAAGGCCCCAGGTACAGCTCAGGCTGCTGCTCCAAAGGGTGCAAGTTGTAAACCTTGGTGGCTCCCATGTGGCGTTAAATTAAGCCTGTCGATGCACAGAGGACAAGAATTGAAGTTTGGGAGCCATCACTTAGTTTTCAGAGTATTTGTTGGAAAGCCTGGATGTCCAGGCAGAAGCCAGCTGCTGGGGCAGAGCCCTCGTGAAGAACCTCTACTAGGGCAGAGTGGAGGGGAAATTTGGAATTGGAGCTCCCACACAGATTCCCCTCTGGGGTACTAGTGGAGCTGTGAGAAGAGGGCCACTGACCCCCAGACCTCAGGATGGTAGATCTGCCAATGACAGCTTGCACTGTACATCTGGAAAAGCCAAGGCACTTGATGGCAGCTCATGAAAGCAGCCACAGTTGCTGTACCCTGCAAAGTTCCAGGGGCTGCTCAAGGCCTTGAGAGTCCACCCCTTGCACCAGAGTTCCCTGGATGTGAGACATGGAGTCAAAGGAGACTATTTTGGAGCTTTAAGATTTAATGACTACCCTGCTGAGTTTCAGACTTGCATGGGTCCTGTAGCCCCTTTCTTTTGGCCAATTTCTCACTTTTGAAATGGGAGTATTTACCCAATTCCTGTACCCCCACTGTATGTTGAAAGTAACTACTTTTTATTTTATAGGCTCACAGGTGGGAGGGACTTGCCTTGTCTCAGATGAGACTTTGAACTTTGGAATTAATGCTGGAATGAATTAAGACTTTAAGAGACTGTTGGGAAGGCATGACTGTATTTTGCAGTATCAGAAAGACATAAGATTTGGGAGAGGCCAGGGGTGGAATAATATGGTTTTAATCTGCATCCCCACCAAAATCTCATGTTCGATTGTAATCCTAAATGTTGGAGGTGGGGCCTGGTGGAAGATGATTGGATCATGGGGGTGGTTTCTCATGATCTAACACCATCCCCCTGGGTGCTGTTCTCATGACAGTGAGTGAGTTATTGTGAGATCTGATTGTTTAAAAGTATGTGGCACTTCCTCCCACCTTCCTCCTGCTCCAGCCATGTAAGACGTGCCTGCCTCTCCTTCACCTTCTGCCACAATTGTAAGTGTTCTGAGGCCTCTTCAGCCATGTTTTCTGTACAGCCTGCAAAAACTGTGAGCCAATTAAACTTCTTTTCTCTATATATTACTCAGTCTCAGGTATTTCTTTATAACAGTGTAAGAATAGACAAATACAGGGTTCAACTCAGCAAGAGGATATAACAAATATAAATATATATGCATGCAACACTGGAGCACCCAGATATATAAAGCAAATATGATTAGAGTTAGAGAGAGTGACCCCAATACAGTAATAGCTGGAGACTTCAGCACCACATTTTCAACATTGGACATTTCTTCCAGGCAGAAAATCAAAAAAGAAACATCAGACTTAATCTACACTATAGATCAAATGGACCTGATACATACTTACAGAACATTTTATCCAATGGTTGCAGAATAAAGATTATTTTTTTAAGCACATGTATCATTCTCAAGGATAGATCATATGTTAGGTTACAAGTCTTAAAACATTATAAAGTTGACAAATATCAAGCATCTTCTCTGATCACAGTGGAACACAACTAGAAATTAATAATGAGGAATTTTGGAAACTATACAAATATATGAAAATTAAACAATATGCTCCTGAATGACCATTGAGTCAATGAAGAAACTAAGAAGGAAATTGAACAATTTCTTGAAATGATAAGGAAACACAACATACCAAATCCTCTGGGATATAGCAAAGCAGTACTGAGAGGCAAATTTATAGCTATAAGTGCCTACATCAAAAAAGAGGAAAAACTTCAAATAATCAATCTAACAATAAACCTTAAAGAACTAGAAAAGCAAGAGCAAACCAAACCCAAAGTTAGAAGAAAAGAAATAATAAAAATCAGAGCATAAATAAATAAAATTGAAATAAAAAATGCAAAATATGAATGAAACAAAAGTTATTTTTTCTTCAAAAGTTAAACAAGATTGACAAGCCTTTAGCAAGACTGAGGAAAAAAAGATAAGATACAAATAAATAAAATCAGAAATGGAAAAGAAGACATTACAACTGACACTGCAGAAATTCAAAGAATTATTAGGGGCTACTATGAACAACTATATGCCAATAAATTGGAAAATCTAGAAGAAATTGACAATTCCTAGACACATACATCCTACTGAGATTGAATCAGGAAGAAATCCAAAACCTGAACAGACTAATAACAAGTAAAAAGGTTGAAGCCATAATAAAATGTCTCCCACTAAAGAAAAGCCAAGGACTCGATGGCTTCACTGTTGAATTCTACCAAACATTTAAAGAAGTAATTCCAATCTCACTCAAACTGTTAAAAAGTAGAGGAGGAGAGAATATTTCCAAAGTCATTCTTGGAGACCAGTATCACCCTTATACCAAGACCAGACAAAGACACATCAACAAAAGAAAACTACAGGCCGTTTTCTCTGTTGAATATTGATGCCAGAATCCTCAACAAAATATTAGCAAACCAAATTCAATAATACATTAAAAACATCATTCAGCTGGCTGAAGTGGCTCACTCTTGTAATCCCAGCACTTTGGGAGGCCAAGGTGGGTGGACCACGAGGTCAGGAGTTTGAGATCAGCCTGACCAACACGGTGAAAGTCTCTACTAAGAATACAAAAATTAGCTGGGCATGGTGGCATGCACCTGTAATCTCAGCTACTTGGAAGGCTGAGGTAGGAGGATCATTTGGACCCAGGAGGTGGAGGTTGTGGTGAGCCAAGATTGTGCCACTGCACTCCAGCCTGGGTGACAGAGCGAGACTCCATCTCAAAAATAAAAATAAATAAATAAATAAACACACAAACAAAAAGATCATTCGTCAGGTCTGGGTGCACTGGCTCATGCCTGTAATCCCAGCACTTTGGGAGGCTGAGGCAGGCAGATCACCTGAAGTCAGGGGTTCGAGACCAGCCTGACCAACATGGTGAAACCTCATTTCTACTAAAAATACAAAATTAGCTGGGTGTGTTGGCACATGCCTGTAATCCCAGCTACTCAACAGGCTGAGGCAGGAGAATCGCTTGAACCCAGGAGGCAGAGGTTGCAGTGAGCTGAGATGGTGCCACTACACTCTAGTCTGGGCAATAGAGTGAGATTTCATCTTAAAAAAAAAAATCATTCATCATGACCAAGTGGGATTTATCCCTGGGATGCAAGGATGCAAATCAATCAATGTAATATATCATATCAACAAAAAGAATTAAAAAAAAAGAATGACTAAAACCATATGATTATTTCTATTGGTGCTGAAAAGGTATTTTATAAAATCTAACATCCCTTCATGATAAAAACCCTAAAAAAAACTGTGTATAAAACAGATATGACAGACCCACAGCTAGTATCATATTGAATGGGGAAAAAGTGAAAGCCTTTCCTATAAGATCTGGAACACAATGAGGATGTCTGCTGTCAGCACTGATATTCAACAAAGTACTGGATGTTCTAGCTAGAGCAATCAGACAAGATAAGATATAAAGGCCATCCAAATTGGAAAGGAAGAAGTTAAATTAGCCTAGTTTGCAGATGAGATGATCTTATATTTGTAAAAAACCTAAAGGCTCCACAGGAAAACTATTAGAATCAACAAATTCAGTAAAGTTGCAGTATACAAAGTCAACATACAAAAATCAGTAGCATTTCTATGTGCCAGCAGTGAGCAATGTGAAAAATTTTAAATTTAAAATGGTAATTTCATTTAAAATAGCCACATATAAAATTAAATACCTAGGAATTAACCAAAAATATGGAAAATCTCCATGAGGAAAACCATAAAACACTAATGAAAGAAATTGAAGAGGACACAAAAAATGGAAAAATATTTTATCTTTATGGATTGGAAGAATCAATATTGTTAAACAGTCCATACTACCCAAGGCAATCTAGAGATTCAGTGCAATCCCAATCAAAATACCAATAATATTCTTCAGAGAAATAGGAAAAAAATCTCAAAATTTATATGAAAACACAGAATGCCCAGAATAGCCAAAACTATCCTAAGCAAAAAGATTAAAACCGGAGGAATCACATTACCTGACTTCAAATTATACTACAGAGTTATAGTACCAAAACAGCATGGTACTGACATAAAAACAGACACATAGACCAATGGAATAGAATAGAGAACCCAGAAACAAATCCACACACCTACGGGGAACTCATTTTTGACAAAGGTGCCAAGAATTTACACTGGGGAAAAGGCAGTCTCTTCAGTGAAATGCTGCTGGGAAACTAGATATCCATATGCAGAAGAGTGAAACTGGACCCCTTCCTCTCACTTTATACAAATAACCAAATAAAAATGTAATAAAGACTTAAATACAAAGACTTCAAACTATGAAACTACTATAAGAAAACACTGGGGAAAATCTCCAGGACACTAGGCTGGCCAAAAATTTCTTGAACACAGGCAACCAAAGCACAGGCAACCAAAATAAAACTGGACAAATAGTATCACATCAAATTAAAAACTTCTGCAAAGCAAAGGATACAATCAATAAAGAGACAACCCACAGAATGGGAGAAAATATTTGCAAACTACCCATCTAACAAAGAAGCAGAATATATAAGGAGCTCAAATAACTCTAGAGTAAAAAAAATCTAATAATCTGAGTAAAAAATGGGCAAAAGATTTAAATAGACATTTCTCAAAAGAAGATATACAAAGCCAGGCACAGTGGCTCACCCTTGTAATCTCAGCACTTTGGGAGACCAAGGTAGGTGGGACTGAGCCCAGAAGTTGAAGACCAGACTGAGCAGTATGGTCAAACCCCATTTCTGCAAAAAAAAAAAAAAAAAAAAAAAAAAAAAAAAAAAAAAAAAAAAAAATAGCCGGGAGTGATGGTGCACACCTGTAATCCCAGCTGCTTAGGAGGCTGAGATGGGAGGATCACTTGTGCCTGGGGAGGTTGAGCTTGCAGTGAATCATAATTGCACCAATGCACTCCAGCCTGGTGACAGAGTGAGAGATCCTCTCTCAGCAACAACAGAAAAGGACATAAAAATGGCAAACAGGCGTATGAAAAAGTGTGAATGATCACTGATCATCAGAGAAATGCAAATCAAAACCACAATGAGATATGATCTCAACTCCAGTTAAAATGGCTTATATCCAAAAGACAGGCAATAACAAATGCTGGTGAGGATGTGGAGAAAAGGGAACCCTCATACACTGTTGATGGGAATGTAAATTAGTACAACCACTATGAGTAACAGTTTAGAGGTTCCCCAAAAAAACTAAAAATTGAGTTGCCATATGATGCAGCAATCCACTGCTGGGTATGTATCCCCCAAAAGAGAAAATGAGAGCTGGGCATGGTGCCTCACACCTGTAGTCCTAGCACTATGGGAGGCCGAGGAGGACAGATCACTTGAGCCCAGAAGTTTAAGACCAGCCTGAGCAACATGGCAAAACCTGATTTCTACAAATACAACAACAACAAAAAAATTAGCCAGGCATAGTGGTGGACACCTTTAGTCTTAGCTACTGGGGAGGCTGAGGTAGGAGGATCACTTGAACCTAGGAGGTGAAGGTTACAGTGAGCCAAGATCATAGCATTGCACTCCAGCCTGCTGTATGAC
>PVKP010019155.1:0-42988 GCA_004027715.1 Plecturocebus donacophilus
TAGGTGCTGACTGAATGTTAGGTGCTGACTGAATGCTAGGTGCTGACTGAATGTTAGGTGTTGACTGAATGTTAGGTGCTGATTAAATGTTAGGTGCTGATTGAGTGTTAGGTGCTGATTGAATGTCAGCTATCACTACTAATGCTACTACTATTATTATCAGAGTTCGAGTCTTGCTCTGTCTCCCAGGCTGGAGTGTGGTGGCGTGATCATGGTTCACTGCAGTCTTGAACTCCTGGCCTCAAGTGATCCTCCTCTCTCAGCCTCCCGAGTTGCTGGGATTATAGATGTGAGCGTCTGTGGCTGGCTGTACTATTATTAATGCTAATATGAAAATAAGCATGACAATGAAAGAACCGCAAAAACAAAACCAACACAGGAACAACTTCCTGTTGAACTCAGTCATACCCTCTATTTGGGGTTCTTATACTTCTTTACAGTGGGGCTTAGATGTTGAGCTGTGTATTCCCTGTAATTATATCCCAGCACCCTAATAGGGTCTGGCACGTAGTAAGTGCTGCCAAAAGATCTAAGGAATGACATGACTAAAGACAGAAAATGTGTGTTTCTCTGCTTTTTTTTTTTTTTTTGGTAGAAGCTTTGTTGTTTTGAGGGGAGCCTTGCAGACCCTGGCAGAACTAGAGACCTGTTGTGTGAAGATGGGCTGGCCTCCTGCCCCCAGCCATCTGGTAAACCCTGGTGCCACCTCCTTGGGACCTCCAGTGGTCGTTCTCCACACGCAGTGCCAGCCCTTTCTCTTGGCCTCCTGGCACTTGGCTCCAGCTCCTGGCTCTGGCCACTAGAGAGTGGTCTCCATGGTAACAGTTTTGGGGGAGGGAGGCATTGAGAGGGAGCAAAGAAGGAAAAGGTATCATGTCAGCCAGCCAGCCATTGTCAGGGACCCACTCAAGCCAGGGTGCTGGTTCCTGTGCCTCTGATAGAGACCTCGGCTGCAGAGAGGCAGGTCCAGGAGCAGGTGGAGAGGGGCTGGGGCTTGTCTTTCTGCCACTTCTTTTTGTGCCTTGCCCCCTTCTTTCGCCCTCTCCTGCACTTGGTGACCCTGTTCAAGGATCTCAGTGCCTTCAAAGAACAGTAGCTATCCACTGTTGCCAACTGAAGGCTCTGGAAATTCAAGCTGACTGTCTCATTTACTGGTGGGGTGAGCTGTGGAGTAAGTTACTTTACCTTCCTGGCCTCAGTTTCATCATCTATAAAATGTGGTTTTCATAAAGAGAATCTGTCAAGCCCTTAGAATGATGCCTGGCAGCTAGTAAGTGCTCAATAAATATGTATCTACATTACCTGTTGTTTGAGATGGGGAAATTGAGGTCTGGATGCTGTTCCCAGGACTCTCTGTGGCATCAACCCTCATCAACCCTATTCTTGCCTATGGGAGCAGCTTCTTCTCTGGGCTACTTTCCCGCAGTCAAAATGTACCTGTGTGTTGTCTCCCATTCTTGGGGCTCTAAAACCGGTGGCCAAATGCTGATCCAGTAGCTGCAATTGTTTATCTCTGATAAATGGATTCATTCTTTTTTGTTTTTATTATTTTTGAGATGGAGTCTTGCTCTGTCACCCAGGCTGGAGTGCAGTGGCATGATCCCGGCTCATTGCAACCTCCGCCTCCCAGGTTTAAGTGATTCTTCTGCCTCAGCCTCCTGAGTAGCTGGGAGTACAGGCGCCTGCCACCATGCCAGGCTAATTTTTGTATTTTTAGTAGAGACAGGGTTTCACCATGTTGCCCAGGCTGGTCTCGAACTCCTGACCTCAAGTGATTCTCCTGCCTCAGCCTCCCAAAGTGCTGAGATTACAGGTATGAGCCACTGCACTTGGCCTGGATCCATTCTTGAATGTTCATGGCTGAGTTGGAGACTTTTCAAGAGATTTTTGCATTTTAGAAGAGAATTTCCAGAGACAATAATACCGTAATTCTAAGACAGAAACCTCGAGAGAGAAAAAGTTTCCAGGCACCAGGCAGTGGGGGTATTAAAAAATAATAAAGGTGTCACTGAAGCTCAGAGAAGTTGAGCAATGTGCTCAGGGCCACACAGCAGGTTAAGAGGGGAAGCTGGGCTTTGAACCTAAGTCTGCTTTTCAATGGATCTCATGGAACATTCTCCTTTCCTTTCTCACCGGATCTCTTAAGTATCCACCCACAGTGATGGATAGGAGGGATCAGCTGTCAGATGTCCTAAAACCAGTGGCCAAATGCTAATCCAATAGCTGAAATTCAGAAGCCTGCAGCTTCCTGGCAGAGGCAAAGGAGACTACAGTCTTTCTCAGTTCAGCTGGGAGAACAGACTTTATCAAAAGCATTCCTTCCTCCCTGGGTAGGTTCAAGAGGCATTTATAATGCAGATTTTGACTCTGGGCAAGGACCCAGCTCCCTATCCCCACCTCTGGCTGAGCCATTTGAAAAAATACAGGACAGTTTTTTCCCTCCTGAGCCCTGAGGTCTGAGGCTGAAGTAGATGAGCTTTCTGCAGCCTGAATCCTTTCTCTCACCTGGTTTGAAGCACACATCTGCTCCCAGTTTGTCCTCTGCTTTCCTTAGAGAGCTGGGGGTGTCAGGAAGAGAAAGGGGTATAAGGACTAACACTGGAGACTCTGGGGTCAGTGTTAGCGAATGAGCATTCCTGCTGGTCCCTGCATGTAATTAAGACTTGCACATCCATGCTGCGGAGGTGTTGGCAGCAGTGTGATTAATCTCAGGTTCCTTAGGGTGGCTCAGCATCCCCAAATGGCCACCCTTGTCATTTAGCCAGTCTCAGTAGGATGAGCTTGGACAAAGGCTGGTGGGATTCAAGATGCTGTGGGCATAGCTGAACTCATTCACTTACTCACTCACTCATTCACTCAGTCACCTGTTCATTTATTCCCCAGATATTTACAAAGGACCTTTTATAGGCTCAGTATCAGAGAGAAAAAATGAACATCCTCTGACCTCCATGGCTCCCAGAGCAGTGAATTCTCCTCAAGTGGCAGGTGCTGAAATAGTGGAAGGAACAAAGTTTAATTGCAACGCAGAGGAGGAGTTTTATTTCTTGGAGACTTTACATCTTGGAGACTTCCTGGAGGAGGTGGCACTTAAGTTGTCTGTTTTCTTTTTTTTGAGACGGGGTCTTGCTCTGTTGCCCAGGCTGCAGTGCAGTGGCACCATCATGGCTTACTGCAGCCTCTACTCCCTGGGCTCAAGTGATCTTCCTGCTTCAGCCTGCCTAAGTAGCTGGGACCACAGGTGCGTGCTGCCATGCCCAGCTTGAGCTGTCTTTTTTACTTTTTAAGAATGACAAAATCGTTCATGCTCATTGTGATAAATCCAGACAAGGCAGAAGAGTGTAAAGGAAGCAAATAAAAATCTTCTCCTTCCTTGATGTCAATTCTACCTCCAGAGGTAACGGGTGTTAATGGTGTGGCGCTTATCCTTTTGGAGTGCTTTCTGAATTTATGTATACATGTATCCCAGATGTCAGTTTCCAAGTCTTAGTGTGATTTGTGATTTTCCCTATGCCAACCGACACGAGAATCCAGCACATCTCTGAGTTCCTGCGGAACAATCCATCCCATGCTCACAGCACTGGGGAGCAATGCAGAGCTTATAGAAGCCTTCTTAGAGGAGGCAGAGGAAGAGGTTTTACTATGAGGCACCTCCAACGCACCGCCTGCCCTTGGCCTTGTCACTGCATGGACTTCTCTCTCAGTCTCACCTGCTTCTTCTTCTCTACCAGGTCTCCTCCCTAAATTTCCTGTTGCTATTCTGCAGAGCCATTCCACAGCGCACCAGATCCTTCTCCAGTTCAAGCCCAGTTCAACACAGGCTGCAACTAACAAAGAACCCTCTAGTTAACAAGACCCTCCTCCTCTTAGAAGGCAGTTTTGGGATCACATCTTGCTAGCTGGGCATGTCTTGGGGTCCCACCCTCTCCAACTTGCTTTCTGAAACGTTTCTTTCTCACAAGTACATTATCCATTTCAAGAGGAACCCTGGGGAATTAAGTATTCTCTATCTCGTAATGTAGAGATTCATATCTGTAATTGTTTTTTTGTTTATCATATTTATTTATTACCAAAGTAGGATCATACTACACATATTATTTTATAATTTGCCTTTAAAATAGCTTTATTGAAGTATAATTCTTATACCATACAATCTCCCCATGTAGAGTGAGCAACTCAATTATTTTAGTATATTCATAAGGTTGTATAACTATCACATCTAATTTTAGAACATTTTGGTCTCTCCTGAAAGAAACCCATTAGCAGTAACTACACATTTTCCTTCCCCCTCCCTCAGCCCTGGACAACCTCTACTTTATTTTCTGTTTCTTTAGATTTGCCTATTCTGGACGTTTCATATAAATAGAATAATAGAATATTTGTCCTTTTGTGACTGGCTTCTTTCACTTAGCATCATGTTTTCAAGGTTCATCTGTATTATAGCATGAATCAGTGCTTCATTCCCTTTTCTGTTTAAATAACGTTTCATTATATGGGTATACCACATTTTATTTCTCTATTCCTCAGTTGATAGACATTTGGTTTGTTTCTGCTCTTTTGGCTATTATAAGTAATGCTGCTGATAACATTTGTGTTCAAGTTTTTGCGTAGACATATGTTTTCAGTTCTCTTGGGTATATACCCAGAAATGTAATTGCTAGGGCTTATGGTAATTCTCTCTCTCTCTGTGTATGTGTGTGTGTGTGCTTTTTCTTTTTTTGACACGGAGTTTTGCTCTTGTCGCCCAGGCTGGAGCGCAATGGTGTGATCTCAGCTCACTGCAACCTCCACCTCCTGGGATCAAACGATTCTCATGCCTCGGGCTCCTGAGTAGCTAGAATTACAAGTGCGCTACCACCCCTGGCTAATTTTGTATTTTTAGTAGAGATGGGGTTTCACCATGTTGTCAAGGCTGGTCTCAAACTCTTGACCTCAAGTGACCTGCCCACCTTGGCCTCCCAGAGTGTTGAGATTACAGGCGTGAGCCACTGCACCTGGCCTAATTCTATGTTAAATATTTTGAGAGACTGAAATTGTTTTTCAAAGCAACCTCACCATTTAATAGTTCTACCAGCAGTGTCTGAGGGTTCCAATTTCTTCATATTTTTACCAACCTTTGTTATTGTCTTTCTTTTTGATTATAGACATCATAGTGAGTGTGAAGTCTGATTTGCTTTTATTGCTTATTAATAATCATGAACATATTTCCAGATCAACAGGTAGTGAGCTACCTAATTCTTTTTAGTGGCATAATAATATTCTATTAGATAAATGTACCCAAATGATTTTATTCATTCCCTTTCTGAATTAGTCAGAATTATTTTTTCTGAGTTACCAAAATAGTTCAACCCAAACTGGCACAAGCTAAATAGTTCACATAACTGAAAAGTCTAGGACACCTGAAGCTTCAGGTGTGCTTGATCCAGGTAGCAAGTGAAGTCATCAGGATCTTTTCTTTACCTCCAAACTTTGCTTTGTTTGTGTGGGCTTCATTTACAGATAATAAGCAGCCTCTCTGATGGTGCAATGATTGCCAGCAACTCCTGCTTCACTGCAAAGTTCAAATTCTTCTGAAAATAATGTTTCCCAGTAGTTCCTGCAGTGGTCCTGAGATTCACTCGGATTGGCTTGGTTGAAGTCACATGCTTATCCCTAAGCCAACATGTTTTCGTGGTGCTCTATGCTTGGAGCTGAGCGTACAGCCCCATGCGGATCACATGGTCTGAGCAGGGATGGGGTAGATATCCAAGTGAAAATCAGGGGCAGTTGCTGGAAGAAGAGGTGTGGATACTGAGCAGTTAATTACAAAAGCTCATTACACTCACTGAGTTTTCACTGGGCTTCCAGGACACCACATTCTGGTTTTCCTTCCACCTCTAAACAGTGTCATGTCCTAGGACTGAGTCCTTTCACCCTTCTCCATCTACTTTTGACTTAAAGTACCATCTCAGTGTATATGATTTCAAAATTTATTGTTTTCAGCCTGGCGGATTCCCTAAGCTCTAGACCTGCATAGCCAGCTGCTTACTTTGCATCGCCACTAGGATGTCTCATAGGAAGTTCAAAGTTAACATGTTCAAATTCAAACTCCTGATATTCACTCTCTTTCCAAACACAAACCCTGCTCCTTCCATGGTCTTGCCAGTGCCCTTGAGTGGCAACTCCATTCTTCCCATTGCTCCAACCCCAAACCTGGATTCATCTTTGATTCCTCTTACTTTCCTATTCTATATTCAACCCATCAACCAATCCTGTCTGCTCTACATTGAAGGCATATCTAGAATCTGAGCACTTCTTGCCACCTCCAATGCCATCACCCGGGGCCAGCTCACTGCCAGTTGTCTCTGGCCCTCCTAAGCCTGTTCTGTTTTAGTTCTCGTGTATCTTTTTATTTTTTAACATTATTATTATTATTATTTTGTAGAGACAGGATCTTGCTATGTTACCCAGGCTGGTCTTGAACTCCTAGGCTCAAGCAATCCTTATGCCTCAGCCTCCCAAAGCCCTGGGACTATAGACATAAGCCACCATGCCTGGCCAGTGAATTCCTTCAGTGACTCTTTACTGAGCAGCTACTTAAAAAATACTTGTATTATGTACTATGTCTTTATATTATATTATGATCACATGCAAGATAGAATTATAATGTAACATATATTATAATTCTATGTAATATACAGTATTTATTACCTGTGTCATTATGTACTATATATTATATGTAAACATAATATAAATTATTATATATATTTAATAATATTTCATTACGATGTTATAATTATATGTAACGCATAATTGCAATATCATATAATATGTAGGTATAATGTATAGTATATATTATATAATCTGTTATATATTGTGTCAATATTCTTTATGTTTATATTATGTAGTATATTTAGTATAGCATTTATTTATTGTGCGAGACACTCTTCTAGGTGGTAAGAACAAACTAGAGAAAGATCCTTGCTCTTCCAGTACTGACATTCTAGTGGGGAAGATGAACATATTATATGGGCTGCTGGCAGCATTAGGTGCTATGAAGAAAGATAAAACTGAGAAAGGAGAAGCAGAGTGTGGGTGAGGTGTGGGTATGTCTGCTATTTTAGGGAGGGAGGTCAGGGAAGGCTTCCCTAACAAGGCATATTAGTCTGTTCTCACATTACTATAAAGAGCTACCTAACATTGGGTATTTTATAAAGAAAAGTAGTTTACTTGGCTTGTGGTTCCACAGCCTGCACAGGAAGCATGGCTGGGGAGGCCTCGGGAAACTTACAATCATGGCAGAAGGAAAAGGGGAAGCAGGAATGTCTTATATGGCTGGAGCAGGAGCAAGAGAGCAAAGGGGGAGGGGCTACACACTTTAAGCAACCAGATCTCATGAAAACTCACTCACTATCATGAGAACAACAAAGGGGAAATCCACCTCCATGATCCAGTCACCTAACAGGCCCCTCCAACATTGGGGATTGCAATTTGACATGAGATTTGGGCAGGGACACAAATTCATACCATATTACAAGGTGACATTTGTGCAGAGACCAGGAGAAAGTTTGAGAGTGAGGCATATTAATAACTGGGGAAGACTGTTTTGCACAGAGGAACAGCAAGTGCAAAGGCCCTGAGGTTGGAATCTGCCTGGAATTTTTAGGTAAAAGCAAGGAAGCTAATTTGCTTGGTGGTGGAGCAAGTAAGGAGAGGGAAGAGTAGTAAGAGACAAAGTCAGTGAAATGAGGCAGATTGGGAAGAGCCTTGGAATCACTATGGGATTTGGTTGTCCCTCTGATAAAGAGGGGGACCCATGGCATGCCTATAATCCCAGCACTTTGGGAAGCTGAAGTGGGAGGCTTGCTTGAGGCCACGAGTTTGAGACTAGTCTGAGAAACATTGCAAGACCTGTCTTTACCAAAAATATAAAAATAAAATTAGGGGGGTGTGGTGGTGCACCCCTGAAGTCCCAGCTACTCAGGGCAGGAGGATCCTTGAGTCCAGGAGTTTGAGGCTGCAGTGAGCTGTGATCACGCCAAGGAGACAGAGTGAGACCGCATCTCTTAAAAAATTAAAAAGTTAAAAACAAAGAGGAACCATGGGGTGGTTTTAGAGCAGAGTAGTGACATGATCTGACTTACATTTGAACAGGATTTTCGTGTCTGCTGTGAGGGGAACTGGCGGCAGTGGGTGAGGGAGAAAGCAGGGAGACCAGGAAGGAGGCTCCCAATGGTGCCTTGGACCAGGTGGTGACATGGGTGTGGGTCAAAGGAGAAGCAGTGGATCGTGTGTCTCTTTGCTTGATCCAGTGGGAAAAAACCGTTTGCCCCAGTGTCTCACACTTTCAGAACTTTCTATGCTATTAATTCCTGGTGTTTACGGATAATGTAAAAACTGCCACACAGACCCATCTGCATCTGGCAAACCAGAAATAATGAAAACAACTAATCACAAACCAGAGAGGGACCTAGAGACACTTAACGATTGGCTCTAGATAAAAAAGGCTGTGAAAATATTCATTGATAAATGCTTCTTGGGAGGCCCCAGGCTCACAGAACTCAGATAGGCTATCTCCCTGTGATGACATTGTTACTTTCTTCTTTACCTCAAGAAATTAACCTGCTTTTTTGTGATGGGTTTAATTTTATCAAAACAAGAAACAGCTTGCTTTCTTGAACTTAATCTCCCCCTTTTAAACAATTATATACTGGTGTTTGCTTTTTTTTTTTTTTTTTTTTTTTAAAAAAACTACCTTTTGCTTGTTTAACTATATTATGACACAATAGGGGAATGCACTTTGCATTTCTTTTTTTTTTTTTTGAGATGAGGTCTTGCTCTCTCACCCAGGCTGGAGTGCAGTGGCAAATCATAGGATTATAGCTCACTGCAGCCTTGACCTCCTGGGCTTAAGCAATCATCCTGCCTCAGTACACCTGGATAATTAAAAAACTTTTTGTAGGGATAAAGTCTCACTATGCTGCCCAGGCTGGTCTCAAACTCTTAGCTTCAAGCGATCCTCCTACCTAGGCCTTCCAATGTATTTCACTTTTAATTGGGTCATTATTATTACTACTAATAGTGGATGCTATTTATCAAGCCCATATGTGCCAGGCACAGTGCTAACATCTTTATATAAATATTAAATCATTGGCTTATTATAACAATCTGTGAAGTAGATATTATGAGTATCCCAAATATTATAGATGAGTAAATTTAGGCTCAGAGGTATTTGTAACTTGCCCAAGATTACATAGGTAGGAAGATGTAGAGAAAGATTCAGACTCAGGTCCATCTGATGACCTATTACCACTCCTTTCAATGTGAAGTCAATATGTTTTGTTTTGGCCTTCACAGGGTAACAGATCCTCCTGTCCATCCATCCACCCAACCACCTATCTACCCATCCATCTATCACTCACCCACCTACCCACTCATCTACCCATTCATCCATCCACCCACCCATCTATCCATTGATCCATCCTTCCATCCATCCATCCATCTACCTACCCACCCACCTACCCATTTACTCACCCATCCACCCATTCATCCATCTATCTACCCATCCACCGATCCATCCATCCATCCATCCATCCAATCATTTCATAAATATTTATTGAGCCCCGGTATGTATTAGGTAATATTAAGATGCTTTTCCCAGATCTTATCAACTCCTTGAAGCTGACAATGATTTATTCCCATTTTAGGATTCTCTGAGATTGGAATTCTTGTTCAAGTGATTTATTGAGGGAGAGTTCTCAGAAGAACTGGAATGAGTAAAGCAGGAGAGGGCAGAAAAGATGCTAAGCACAGATGTGGTCTTAGGTGGAGATAACTTCAGCCTGATGCCATGGGGAACTCTGGGGCATAAATTGTATAAAGGTGTTGGCATCACCTTGAGATAAGGGGGCCAGCCTTCTGCACCACAGTGTCTATTAATTACTGGCTGCAGGCTGCCCTAGGGATGGGTTAGGGCAGAGCCTCCTGGGGAAGGTGATTTCTATCTGGTTTTCCAAGGCCAGTTCTTTGGAGAAAGGTATAACTGTGAGCCCTTCACAGCAGCTGGGGATAAAGAGATTCTGGGCAGTAGTAGCCAGTAGCCATCCATTCCCTTTCCTCTCCTTATCTCCTGTTATTCAGGTCAATCTAGCATTCATTTGCTCAATACATAGTTGTTAGTGGCTCCCTCTGGGCTGGGCACTGTTCTAGGCACTGAGGACTTTGTGGTGGAATAAGACAGGTACAGTCCCTGCTGTTACTCACTGTCTGTGGGATGGGTTGGTCGGGGCAACATTCAACAGGTGAATATAATATAGTGGGTTAAGCCCCTGGGGTGGGAGATGATGACTAAGCTGACACCCAGCTGGCCTAATTAAGGGCAGGTGTGAGGGTCAGATGGGCAAGTTAGGGGTGAAGGGAAAATATTCCAGGTAGAGGAAACAGGGTGATATGGGGTCTGCATGACCCCCAGCTTGCATCTACCTGTAGAGTTTTTACAGGTGCACAGTGGGTAACTCAGACAGTAGCTGTACCCTTGTCCTGTGGCTTGTGCCTGTGCTCATGTGGTCTCTGCTTTACTCTTCTGGCAACCTTGGACATGAAACTCCACACCTCTACAGGGTCCCTAAGAGAATCTTGTCACACAAAAGCACTATTGAGCAACATGGACTTTGCTGAAGATTTCATAGTGAAATGGAGGCAGGGCTTGTCTTGCACAAAAGTGTCTTGACAATTAAAAAACATCCTCATCAGCAATTTCTGTTGTCCTCCTCGGAGAACAAGGAATGGATGCCCTCCTTGGAACTAGCTGCCATGGAATTTCTCTTTTTCAGTGGAGTAAGGGGTTCAGCCTTTTAATTCCTCCAAATTTTTCTCAGAAGTTGAAACTCACTTTTAACAAAAAGTGTATAAATTGATTTTCTTATTAGATTTTTTTTGGAGACAAGGTCTCTCTCTGTCAGTCAGACTGGAGGGCAGTGGTAGGATCATGGCATCATAGCTCACTGCAGCCTCGACCTCCTGGATTCAAATGATTTTCCTGCCTCAGCCTCCTGAGTAGCTGGGACCACTGCATCTTGCTAAGTTTTACAATTTTTTTTTGTAGAGATGGGGTCTCCCCATGTTGCCCAGGCTGGTCTCGATTTCCTGGGCTCAAGCAATCCTTCTCTCTCAGCCTTCCAAATTGCTGAGATTACAGGCATGAGCCACTACCCCTGGCCTAAAAGTGTATAAATATAAGGGGATACTAATGTAATTTAGCTACATGGATATATTGCATATGGTGAAGTCTTGGCTTTTTAGTGTATCTGTTACTTGAAAAATATGCATTGTGCCTGATATGGTTTGGTTGTGTTCCCACCCAAATCTCATCTTGAATTGTAACTCCCACAATTTCCACATGTCATGGGAGGAACCTGATAGGAAATGATTGAATTTTGGGGGTGGGTCTTTCCTGCACTGTTCTTATGATAGTGAATAAGTCTCAAGAGAGCTGATGGTTTTTAAGAAGGGGAGTTCCCTTGTAGAAGCTCTCTCTCTTTGCCTGCTGCCATCCATGTAAGATGTGACTTGCTCCTCCTTGCCTTTCACCATGATTGTGAGGCCTCCTCAGCCACGTGGAACTGTAAGTCCATTAAACCTCTCTTTCTTTTGTAAATTTCCCAATCTCAGGTCAGCAGTATGAAAATGGGCTCATACAGTGCCTGTTAAGTAATTTCTCATTACCCACCTTCCTTCTGTGCTCCCCCATTTTTCTGAGTCTCCAATGTCTATCATTCCACATTCTCTGTCCATTGTACACATTATTTACCTCCCATTTATAAGAGCAATTCCTCACCCTTTCTGATACCAAGCAGTTCCACTCTGTTCCAGCCTGGGTTCAAGTTTGCACGACAAATTCACTGTCCTTGGAGGAGAGTGCATGTTTAGAATGCTTTCCACTGGGTGGCTTTATCAATTTATGTATCCTTCGCTGGAATAAAGAAAAGATACCATAGAGATGTTTTTGTGTCCCCTCTCCTTCAGGGCACATGTGGCCATGCATGGAAACATTTGTGATTGTTAGAACTGCGGGGGCAGTGCTACTGGCATCTAGTAGGTAGAGGACCAAGAGGCTGCAAAGGATCATGCACTGGACAGCCCCTCTAAGTGTCATCCTGTGTGGCTGGAGCATAGTGGACAAGGGGGAGAGGTGAGAGGTGAAGTCTGAGAGGTGGACAGGCCCAGCCTTACGGAACCTTGCAGGCCATAGTAAGGAGATTATGTTCAAAAACTGGATCTAGGGGGTTGGGTGTGGTGGCTCATGCCTGTCATCCCAGAATTATGGGAGCCCAAGGAAAGAAGACAACTTGAGTCAAGGAGTTCGACACTAGCCTGGGCAACATAAGGAGACCCTGTCTATATAGAAAAAGAAAAAGAAAATTAGCTGGTGTGGGGGCACATGCCTGTCATTCCAGCTACAGGAGGATCACTTGAACCCAGGAGTTCACTTGAGCTATGATCATGCTGCTGCACTCTAGCCTGGGCAACAGAGAAAGATCCTGTGTCTAAAAACAACAACAACAAACAAAAAGATAGCTAAACCTATATGAGTCATCCTCCAAAATAGTGATTGTTAGCTGTGTTAATTTTGTTTTCATAAATAATTATTGCTGTGGTTTTAATGTTTGTCTCCTCCAAAACTCATGTTGATACTTAATCCCCAATGTGGCAGTATTGAGAGGTGGGACCTTTAAGAGGTGATTGGGTCATAAATGAATTAATCTGTTCATGGGTTAATGGGTTAATAAACTAATGGATTATCATGGGACTGGGACTGGTGGCTTTATAAGAAGAGGAAGAGAGACCTGAGCTGGCACGTTAGCATACCCAGTCCCCTCATTGTATGATGCCGTGGGCCACCTTGGGACTCTGCAGAGTCCCCACCAGCAAGAAGGTCCTCATAAGATGCCACCCCTCAACCTTGAACTTCTCCATTTCATAATTTTAAGAAATAAAATTTCTTTATAAATCACCCAATTTTAAGTATTCTTTTACAAGCAAGAGAAAATGGACTAAGACAGTCAGGTTTTTGTTAAATGATGGTAAATTTTTACTTATTTTGAATTTGGAGACATGTTTTTTGAAGGTCAGAACTTACAAATATTTCAAAGCCTGGAATGAGACTATGGTCTGGATCTTGGTTTAGCCAGGTGACCCTGGACAAGTTATTTAAAATCTCTGTTGTCTTCCCCTGCTAGACTTGCAGCACTGCTTGAGCTTGTTAGGTCTCAAATTTTCTGACCATGAGATGGCTTTCAAGTTCTAATTCAAGATGGGAAGCAAACACTATTCTTTCCAAATAATGATTCTCAGGGGTGACAATGATGCTCTTGTTTAATGCCAATTAAAAAAATAAATGGGTCAACTGGGCGTGGCGGCTCATGCCTATAATCCCAGCACTTTGAGAGACCAAGGTGGGTGAATCACAAGGTCAGGAGTCTGAGACTAGGCTGGTTAGTATGATGAAACCCTGTCTCTACTAAAAATACAAAAAATTAGCCAGGCGTGGTGGCAGGTGCCTGTGGTCCCAGCTACTTGGGAGGCTAAGGCAGGAGAATCACTTGAGCCCACGAGGTGGAAATTGCAGTGAGCTGAGATCATGTCACTGCACTCCAGCCTGGGTGACAGAGCAAGATGCCATCTCAAAAAAAAAAAAAAAAGGGTCACTATTTTGAATGGATGACAGGTATGTCCATCACTGCTTTTTTTGGTGATTCATGTGATAAGTATCTCCTTAAATGCAGGATGCGGTCCCATCTGTTGTACACCAGGTGATTTCCGATGGTGTCTGCAATAATTTGGGGGCACAGCATTACATAATCTCATAAGTCATATAGAGAAAAGTGGATCCTCTTTTCCATCTTTTTCGGTCTTCCATATGAGATCATGAGGAAAGTCTCGGTTGGGTGCTGGTGGATCTCTAACACCTGCTCCAGTCCCTCTCTTTAGCAAACAGACTGTCTTAGACTCAGAGCCTTGGAAGAAGTGAAAATATTTAATTAGAATTTTACTTCAGTTTGTTTCCATTGTTTTTACATTTTTTTCCTCTTCCTTTCAGCAAGTATTGGTTTTCCACTTATGGTAGTGATATAAAATTTTCCTTTAAGAGAATTTTGAATACAATAAGTTAATCTAAGAAAACTAATAAATAATACAGTAGGTCAGGGCTCAGTCAACTTTTTCTGTGAAGGACTCGATAGTAAATATTTTAGAGTTAGAGAGCCGTATGGTTTCCATTTCAACTATGCCACTATAATATGAAAGTAGCCACAGACAATATGTAACCAAGTGGGTGTGGCTGTGTTTCAATAAAACTTTATTTACAGAAACAGGGTTGGGATTGGCCTATGGGCTGCTGTTTGGTATTCCACGTACTAGGTGATATCCTGGCAACATAGTTGATGGTTAAGTGCTGGGCTCTGGAGTCAGCATGCTTGGATTTGAAGCTCAGCTTTGCCACTTATTGGCTGTACATTCTTTACTTTCTTTTTTTTTTTTGAGACAGAGTCTTGCTCTGTCGCCAGGCTGGAGTGCAGTGGCACGATCTTGGCTCACTGCAATCTCTGCCTCCCGGGTTCAAGCAATTCTCCTGCCTCAGCCTCCTAAGTAGCTGGGACTACAGGCACACGTCACCATGCCCAGCTAATTTTTGTATTTTTAGTAGAGACGGGGTTTCATCATGTTGGTCAGGATGGTCTCAATCTCTTGACCTTGTGATCCGCCCACCTCGGCCTCCCAAAGTGCTGGGATCACAGGCGTGAGCCACCGCGCCTGGCTATTCTTTACTTTCTTTGCCCCACTTTCTGTATTTGTAAAATGAAGATAATTCTAACTCATAGGATCTTCATTAGGTTTATATAAGTTCACTTAGAATAGTGCCTGATGTGCAGTTAAATGCCGTGTAAATGTAGGTGGTCACTAGTGTTAGTTTTATACATAGACATGACAAAAAATGCCAAAGGAGGTTTATGATTGCCTGAAGATTGGGAAACACTGAATTTGGTAGAAAATATAATGATGTTTGTTATTGCTTCTAACTATTTCCTACTTATTTTAGTGATTCCCTGGGGTACTGGCATCTTTGGCGGGTTGGCAGAGGTGGGGGAGTAAATATAAGGAGGACAGAGCTCCATCTGCTTGCTGAACACTGGAAAAGTAAAGCCTACGAGGAAATGGACTTTGCAGACCTGGCTCTGAGTGTGTAAGTTGACTTGTTCTTCTTCCTTGATGACCTGACTCTCTTTGACAGCAACAAGGGAAAATATTGGGTGCAGCAGGTGCCACTAATGTTAGTAACCCATGTCAACTTACAAAATATGCCAGAAGAATGAGCTCTGCCATCCTAGGTCTTTATGTCCCAGGTAGAGCACTGTAGGTAATATGGATTCACAAACATTTAATAAAAAAAATCAGCATACTTAACATGATATAATTTTATTTTTCTCTAATAGAGCAGCCTGGGTGAATAGTTCAGTACCAGGAGAGTGGCTCTACAATGGCCAAACTCCTTCTATCTTGTTGCTTAGCACTTGAAACACTTGACTTTCACCTGATGGTCCAAGATGGTTGTTTTAGCTCCTGCCATCACATGTGCATTCCAGCCAACGGGAAGGAGGAAGACTAAATGGAGACCATCCACTTTCCTTTAAAAGTAGGACTCAGAAATAGCACATATCACTTCTACTCACATTTTATTGGCCAGAATTCAGTCACATGGCCACACCTAGCTACATGGAGGGTTAACAATGTAATATCTGGCTAGGTGAATTTGTACCCACCCAAACGTTTTATATAGAACAGTGTTTCTCAACGGGAGGCAAAATTACCCTCGTAGTGAACATTAAAACATATGCAGGGGCATTTTTGGTCTTCATGATGGCTGGGGAACATTCTTGGAATTTGATGGGTGGGGCCAGGTGTGCTAAACTTCCTAAACTATGTGAGGCACTCCTTGCAATGAAGAATTATGCCATTCAGGATACCAACAGTGCCCATGTTGAGAAAGACAGCTGTGGAAAAAGTAGAAAACAGAGGTTGGGAGACAATTTGCCATCTGCCACACTTGGTTTATTTACAGTGATCACAACTGTGCCAGAGAGCAATGCCTGGGTTGTTCTTGAGTGTAGGGGCTTGAGGTAGACCTCAATTTGCCATATGATCACATTCTCTGAGGTATACTCAGCCCTTTCCCACACTCTACTCTAGACGTTCTCCCAAGAAAACCCCAACACCCATTAGCTCAGGCACTCTGCCCCAGTTACTATATTTTGAAAATCTGTGTAGCACTTACTGTCATTCTCATGTGGAGGAGGGACCCCATCTGCAGGGCAGCTGGGAATAATGCCTGGGGGGCTCAGCCTCCATCAGACTCTCTATCCCACTTTGTTGAACTCTGAATGTAAATTCCTTCTAGCCCCCTCCTCCTCCTCTTCCCATCCTGTATCTCAATTCACTCCTTCATTACATTTTATTACTATTAGCATAATATGTAGAGTATTTCCAAACATATGTAACCATTCATAATTACATCTTTATAATCCTCCAAACCAATACACTGTATATGTTTACTGCTTATCTGAACATATTTCTCCTTTCTGATACAACAGATTTCCTTTCAGCATAATCCTCCCCAATGTGCTTCTCATTTAAATATTTACTTTATGGCTTTTCTATGGGCAATGTCAAACATGTGCAGAGGTAGACAAAATAGTATGAGTCTGTGAGTACCTATCACCCAGCTTCGACAATGATGAACTCATGACCAATGCTATTTAATCTTTTCTCCTTCCTACTTCCTCCCAGACATGAATATTTTGGGAGGAGGATTGGGGAGGGTCATGGTGAAGGGAAATCTGTTGTATTAGGAGGGAGAAATATGTTCAGATAAGCAATAAACATATACAATGTACTGGCTTGGAGGATTATAAATATGTAATTATGAATGGTTATGTATGTTTGGCAATACTCTTCATATCATGCCAATAGGAATAAAATGCAATGAAGGAGTGAATTGAGGAGATACAGGATGGGAAGATAAAACATTTTTGAATGCTGAATAAATCAACTTTTCCTTTGAGGAGATACAGGATGGGAAGATAAAACATTTTTGAATGCTGAATAAATCAACTTTTCCTGTAGTTCCTATAGCCAGGCTCCTTTCCATATTATGTCACCTTTTCCATTTTCCTCTGTGCTCCACCACATCTTGCGCTCTATCTCATGACCCATGATCACAGCAAGAGCAGTGATAAAGAGCCTGAAGGCAGAAGCTTCTGGGCACCCCTTTGAAGGGGCCCCGCCTGGTTATTTTACATCCTTTGAATTCTCATCATCTCATGATATGGATGGTGTCTGCCAGTTGGTACCATAATATTTCCTGGACAGAGCTAGTTGCTGTTGGTTTCTGCTTTAGTTTGGATGTGTGTCCCCTGCAAATCTTGTGTTGGAATTGATCCCCAACATTGGAGGTGGAGCCTAGTGGGAAGTGCTTGGGTCGTGGCTGTGGACCTCTCATGAATAGATTAATACCTGCTCTGGGTCAGGGGAGTGAGTGAGTTCTCTGTTAGTTCCCACGAAAGCTGATTGTTAAAAATGGTCCTGGCATCTCCCTCTCATCCTTTCTTGCTTCCTCTCTTACCACCTGATCTCTGTACCTGCCAGCTCCCCTTTGCCTTCCACCATGAGTGGAAGCAGCCTGAGGCTTTCACTAGATGCCCAGGCTTCTAGCCAGCAGAATCATGAGCCAAATAACCCTTTTTCTTTATAAATTACCCAGCCTCAGGTATTCCTGGGTAGCAACACAAATGGACTAAGATAGCTACTCGGCACCAGGTGTGTTACTTATACCCATGCATATCTTATCCTGATGGCAGCTCCACACACCTTAATTAGATAACCATCCGAGTAAATGAGATGAATGCTTCTATCTCTAATCAATCCTTAATCTAGTAGTTGCCAAAATGTGTTCTGTGGAACACTGGTTTCTACAGCGATCTTGAAAATTAATAATTCAAAAAGGGTTTTATGTCAACAGGGTTTTCTGTAGGACTTCTCAGAGCCTTTAATACGTTATGAGGTCGTGAGGCTCCCAGAAGGGTTAACAAACCCAGAATTGCCCCCAACTTATTTCAGCCCTTTATTTTTCACACCACCTCTCACAGGACCACTGTTTCGTAGAAAGGTCTCTAGAAATGCTGCCTTAATCATCTCTTCAAGTATCCTGAGATAGAGAAGGCAGAATGCCCTATGTTGAGATGAGGAAACCCGAGATGGTAGAGAAACTTCAATCTGTCATCAGTGGAATAGGAGGAGACTGTGGCTGAGGTCTGCAGTGTTTCCTTTTCCTGGGTACCCAGGAAAACTCCCATTGATTGGCGCTTCCTTCTTAAGCATTGACATATCATTGTTTTTAGGGAGGTCAGATGGTAAGTGATCTCAGCCTATGTGATAGATCTTGTTCAACCCCTCCCCTCCTTTGTTTCATAGTTGTGTGTATTTGGGCAATTTCCTCGACCCTTCTGAGCCTCTGTCTTCTTTGGAGGTCTCCTGAGAAACTGACTCTAAGGCCAGTGGTTGACAAGTGTGTCATTACGCTGGCCTCCAGAGCAGGCAAGTAGAAGGTGACCTCCTGGGTGGGGATGGGGTTTGGGTTTGCATCCTAGGACTTCCTGTTTCATTTGCGTAGCCAGAGAGGCTTTTGTGGTTCTATGAAAAGCTCACAAAGGAATCCTTTGCAGCCATAAAAAGGAAGGAGATCAAGTCCTTTGCAGGGCTATGGATGGAGCTGGAAGCTGTTATCCTCAGCAAACTAATGCAGGAACAGAAAACCAACACTGCATATTCTCACTTGTAAGTGGAAGCTGAATGATGAGAACACATAGACACATAAAAGGGTGGGGGTAACACACAATGGGGCCTGTCAGGGGGAGAGGTGGCAGGAGGAAGAGCATCAGGAAGAATAACTAATGTATCCTGGGTTTAATACCTAGGTAATGGGATGATCTGTGCAGCAAACCACCATGGCATATGTTTACCTATGTAACAAACCTGCACATGTACCCTGGGACTTAAAAGTTGAAGGGGGACAAAACCCCACAAAGATGCATATATTGGCAGCTGGAAATGGCTGAAAGACACCAAAGGGCTGAGTCCTGATCATCTGCTCCAACTCCCGAACCTCATCTGTACGCATCAGACTGACACCTTTATCACAGGGGTAGGTGAGTGAGACCCAAAGTGTTCTATATGACCTCTGGTAATAGAGATGACATCTATCTGTTGGTACTGAGTCATGTGCCAAGCATACAGTTGAATCCTCACAACAGCTCAAGTAGCTCTGGGCAGTTATCTCCATATACAAATGAGAAAATGGAAGCTCAGAGAGGTTAGATAACCCATCAAGGGTCACACAGCTGGGGAATAGTGGAACCGGGGTTCAAAGCCGGGCTCTGGCTGAAGGCTGCGACCTTAACTACTGTACCACACAGTCTCTAATAATTAGAGGCTCATTAGTGATCCCTTCTTTCCTTCACCCCCTCTTTTCCCCCACCTTTCATCTCTCCTTTCCCTGCTGTCTCCTCCACACCCCCTTCTCTTTTCTTCTTTCTTTTCAGGACAGTTTCCCTGGGACATTCAATGCCCAGTAAATATTTTTTGAATTGAATAGCATCTCAGTTTGGCACAATAGATGCTTAGTTCACTAAATTTTGATTGAATCAACTGTCAGAAAAATCTGAGTGCATGGAAGTTCTGCAGAGTAGGGGATTGTGGCCACGGAATTTAATACCCTATGCAAATCTCAATAATTCCTGAAATTCTCTAGGGGGCATGGAGTGGAGGAGTGTGAAGAATAATGAACATGACAAGTGAGAATCCTTTAGTCTCTGACGTCTCCTCAACGCTCTAGATTTTTCTCTCCTTTCTTTGCCAGAGCCTTTCTCCTTCAGCCTCTTCCCTCCTCCCCACTCCCCAGCATGGAAGGTGGGAAAAATAACTGCAGTGGAAATGCAGTCATTCTGAATAGGACATTTGTGTGTCTGGGGCATGGAAAATGGTTGGGTCACATTGAACAGCCAAATATTAAGAAGCTTGGTTAAGAAACTGGGTATAGCTGAATTAGGGTGTGTTTCTATTTTCTGTGTTTAGAATTATGTGGCCATATGTCTCCTAATCAGACATGATAAATATCTGATTGCAGCCATATGCTAGCATTTGCATCACTGAAAGCAAATTTTGGAAAGGTCACCGTTTAACTTCTGCAGCCGGCCTGCTTCTTGGCTCTATTAAATTCAAGGCTATACAGTAAAATACTGCTTCTTTGCTAATTTTGCCCTATTGAGCCTATCTCAGGATCCTAGCTGTCGCTCGCCACAGGATGCTTTAGTGATCTGGATCAGAAAGGGTGTTACATGTGGTCAGATGTGAAGGTTGGAATCTTTTATTTGTTTGAGACAGTCTTACTCTGTCACCTAGGCTGGAGTGCAGTAATGCATTCTTGGCTCACTGCAACCTCTGCCTCTCAGGTTCAAGTAGTTCTTGTGCCTCAGCCTCTCGAGTACCTGGGATCACAGGTGCATGTCACCACACCTGGCTAATTTTTGTATTTTTAGTGGAGACAGGGTTTCACCATGTTGGCCAAGCTGGTCTTGAACTCCTGACCTCAAGTGATCCATCCACCTTGGCATCCCAAAGTGCTGGGATTACAGGTGTGAGCCACCACACCCAGATGAAGGTTGGAATCTTATCTCAGAGAAGTGCTAGAAATTGTAGAGATTTATAACTATCTTGTTAGGAAAGAGGTAGGTGAACTTTTTATAGATTGAGATATGGTAAAAGTGCAGCTTCCTTCCTTCCTTCATCCAATCAGGATTCAGTGAGCACATAACAGGATCATGGTCCTTTTCTAAGCATTCTATATTAATTATTGACTCAATTAATCTTTGCAACAACCCTCCACTATAGGTTATATTATTTCTATTTTTCAGGTGAGGCACAGAGAGGTTAAATGGCTTGGCCAGAGTTACACGGCTAGTTAAGTGATGGAGCTGGGATCTTAAGCCCAGGGTGTTTGGCTTCTGAGTGCAGGCTATCCCTGGAGCCTGCTAAATGCTGGAGATGCAGCAAAGAACAAGACAGCATTGTTCCCAAGGATCTCATCTTCTTTGTAAATAACAAACATGGCATTTAAAATCTCTGCATATATAATTCTGGCAACTGCCATTTATCCATGCCTACTGTATGCCCGAGGCTAAACTGCATATTTACTATTTTCTCTAATCCTTTCAAGAACTCTATGAGGTTGGAAGTTTTACCCCCATTCAGAAGATGAGAAACTAAAGTGTAGAGAGGCTAAATAAATTGTCCATAGCCATACATTTACAGGGGTGCCAGATTTAGCAAATAAAAATTCAGGATACCCAGTTAAATTTGAATTTTCTATAACAAATACGTTTTTAGTTTAAGTATATCCCATGAAATCTTTGGGGACATACTTATACTAAAAATTATTTGTTGTTTAACTGAAATTCAAATTTAACTGGACATCCTATGTTTTACCTGGCAATTCTGTACAATCAGGATGTGGGTGGCAGTGTTGCGATTCAATCTTGGCTCTTCCTAATTCTAAATTTTTCAGTTGGCCAATTGGTCAAAATGGGTGACCTCAAATTCATTTTTAACCTTCAGTCACACGAGCTGCTTTTGCCCATGATTTATTAACTGTTGATGGGGCAGATGATAATAATAAATAAGAATAATCCATTCAGCCAGTATTCATTAAGTGCCAGGCACTCTTCTAAGACTTTCCGTTGTCCAACTCATTTAATCCTCACATCAGTTCCATAAGGTGTGTTCTATTATTAGTCCCACTTTCTAGCAGCTTTGCAGTTGGGAGCGATTTCTCCCCCTGGGTCCTTTTGACAAGGTTTGGAGATATTTTTTGGTAGTCTCAAATGTGGGTGCTACTGGCATCTAGTGGGTAGAGGCCAGGGAAGCTGCCAAACGTACTAAACAATGGACGGGACAGCACCCCTCCCCTCCAAGAATGATCTGGCCCAAAATGTCAGTAGCTCTAAGGTTGAGAGACCCTGTACTGGAGTAACTGTAGGCAAGAGAGGTTTGGTGACTTGCCCGAACTCACACAGGTAGCCAGTGGCCAAGATGAGATTTGAATCTAGGCAGCCTGGCTCCTGAATCTGTGTATTTAACCACCAGGTTGTACCCAATTTGCATATGAGGATGAAGAGGTCTGGAAGCTTGGATTGTGGGTAGCAAGGATAGAATCAAGACTCAGGTGTCTTGCTCCTAATTCATTACTTCTACCCCTCCTTGAATCCTATTATCCTAATTTCCTAACGAATAACTCCCAGCTGCTGATGCAGAAGTCAAATCCAGATTAGGTAAATGCTACCCTAGAGTGAAACATTTGTGTGCTGGTGTTGCATTTCGATTGAGTATAAAGTATTTTGTTCATCCATTCATTCAGCCAACATTTCTGTGTGCCTACCCCTGCTCTGGCAGTGGAGTAATAAAGAGAAGACACAGTTTCTGCTACATGGAGCTTAAAATCCAGCCACACTTTCATCTCAGTGTAAAATTCTGTGATTCTAGGCTGTTTGCCTTCACGTTCTTGTTATCCTGGGTTTCCCCAGAGGCACACTTTATGACGAGAATTTGGGTACAAATGGTTTATTTGGCAGGTGATCTCAGAAAACACAGGTCAGGGAGTTGGCAGGTGAGACAGGGAGGGGAAGAAAGTCAACAGACATTGTTCTGCAAAATACAACTACCATTTGATCCAGCAATCCCACTATGGGTATCAACCCAAAGGAAAAGAAATCATTAAAGAAAAAGGATACCCGCACTTGTATGTTTATCACAGCACTACTTACAAAAGCTAAGTGTCCATCAACAGATGAGTGGATAAAGAAAATATGGTATATATACCGTGGAATACTACTCAGCCATAAAAAGAATGAAAGCATACCTTTTGCAGCAATGTGGGTGGAACTGGAGGCCGTTATCTTAAGTGAAGTCATTCAGAAACAGAAAGTCAAATACTGCATGTTCTCACTTGTAAGTGGGAGTTAAATAATGGGCACACGTGGGTGTAGAGAGTGGAACAACATTGGAGGCTTGGAAGGGTGGGAGTGTGCAAGGGGGCTGAAGAATGAGAGATTACCTAATCGTACAGGGTACACTATTTGATGATGGTTACACTACAAGCCAAGACTTCATTAAGCAACATATCCGTGTAACAAAACTGCATGCATACCTTCTAAATCTATGAATAAAATTAAAGATATTTAGATTGAGCCTGTTTGCACTGTGGGCGATTGGAGTTCAGTCCTGCTGGGGAACACTGGGACAGGGCACAGAACACAAGCTACAGAGTTAACCTACCTGAGGGGAGTTTATCCTTTAGCACTCACCTCTTGTGCTCCTGATGGCATGAATGCTCTGTCATTTCTGATCTTCCCTGCACACGGGCCAAGAGAAACACTGTGGGCAGATAGTCACATGCATGCTGTCTGATAAGTACCTAGAAGATATGGCTCAACACCATCTATCTCTGTTACGGTGGCTGAGAAACATTTATTGGGCACCTACTATATGCCAGGTACTTATATATATTAGCTCATTCTTCTGATCTCTTGAACTTCACCAAAGATCCTCAAATAACCGTCTTTAACAGCTTTGCTCAGTCTTTATTCATCCTCATTGTTAGTTGCCACGTAGGTGAGGTCAGCCACAAGAAACTCACCTGAGTGGGGAAGAAGTTCGCTTTCCACTACAATAGATAGCTATATAATAAAAGCACAATGTTACCCTGAATAGATGCAGCTCATTACATGGAAGGAAACTAAAAATAAAGTCAACACAGAGAAAGGCAGACTCATGCCTTGGGGAGAGACCAAGCCTTGATCACATTATTTGAGTGTCTGGATGCAGCTGTACCTGAAGCGAAAGACTCCCAGGCTTTTTATATGCCAGAGACAATACATTTTCATTTGCTTTTTTTTTTTAAACTTTAAAAGTTGAGTATTGTTCAGATATAAGCTGGAGAATTCTGACTGATAGTCAAACAGAGAGATACAGTGACAGTTGTATAAATAAATAAAGCTTATGAATGAGGTCCAGAGTTTGAAATGATAGTTACTAGACCAAACCACAAGGCAACACTGATTTTAATATAACACCGTATACCATCCTGGATTTTTAACAAAGGGCCATATTGTCCAACATCATCATGTGTGAGTTTTTGCTTTGTTTGAAGTTAGTACACTTGGTCTCGTTAAATGTCTGCTGGTTTCTTTGGTGTGTCAAATGATGTCCTTAGCAGTGTGGTTTTTTTTCTAGATTCTCTGGGGTATAAATCATCCAGGCACATTATGGATCTTCTCAGTATATTGCCAGGAAAATTTGTTCTCTGTAACGTGTGCTTGAACCACTGGAGCAGAACTCTTAAAACTGTGTTTTAAGATTATCACAACAAGAAAAAAAAATTCTGCAAGCAGTGCTTGAACTAAATTAGGATCTTGCTTTTAGAGATGCAGGTGTAGGGTGTTTCAAAGCAAAGTAAGCTCTCCTTTGAAAATTTCATCTTTCTACTCTATCTGGAGCTTGAATTTTCATCCTTGGTGGTAAATCACATCTGCTTTGGATTTCATAGGATGTCTCTTAAGTATCTTCACAGAATTGTTCAAAGATTGCTATCATTTCTAGTAGATCTGATTCATAAGTTCATGGGTGCAACCACTGCTTTCTTGTCAATATGAGTGGCATTTTGAATGGGGGCAGGGATGGGAGCAGACAGACAGTAGACAGTCGTAGGAGATGGTTTTATAGAAGAGTGATAAGCCATAAGAGTACCACCCCAGGTTCAAAGCTCAGCTCTGCCACTAGCTATGGGACTCTGGGCAATTTTTGTATTGTTCTGAGCTTCAGTTTCTTCATCTGGCAGGTTAATAACAGGACCTGCCTCATGGGTTGCACTGGATTAAATCTGAGAAGAAATGTACACCATTTAGTCTGGTGGCAGAGTTGCAGGTGTCATGTGCTATGGGCACATAGTAAATATGCAATAAATGGTAGCTATTTGTATCCATCAGGATGCCTTTGTTGTGACCAAAAGAAATAGTATCCTGATTCAAATGGCTTAAATAATAAAGAAAAATTTATTATCCTAGGTAACAGTGACTCCAGGATTAATTCTTTTGTCATCTTCTCCTTTGTCATCTTAGTGTCAGTAGGTAGCCCTAATGGTGATAAGATGGCTCTCTCAGTTCTAGATGTTATTTCAGATGTAATATAATGTCCATCCAGGGAAGAAGCTCCATTTTTGTTTGTGTGTTTCTTTTTAAGAGCAAAAATACCTTTCTCTAAACACCCTGGCAGATGTCTGCACACATCTCACAGGCTGTGGGTCTTCAGGAACCTGGAAGATGTGGCAGTTGGAGGCTGAAGGCCACTCACACTCCTCCCAGCCACCTCTCATAGCCAGCACATCACCAAACAGGCTTAGGGAACCTCCCTTTTCTCAGCCTCAAAATGATTATGTGCACAGTGAGGTTGGACAGTTTCCTGTCTACTAGCTGTGTGACTTTGGAAAAGTGGTGTCCCCTCTCTGAGCCTCCATTTTCTCATCCTTAATGTTAATTCCACTTTTCAACACTTAAACCGTTTGCTGATTTTCTGCCAGATGACACTTGAGGGGCCTGGGACTCAACAGTGAGCGAGACACACAGTCCCTGTCCTCATGTTGCTGGTGAGAGTCCCCCAGCTCGCAGGGTTGGTTTGATGACAGATGTGGAGATGAGCTTGTAAATGCACTGGTCCTAACTGCCTGGTCCCTTTTGCTAACACTGGAGGGTAGGCATCCCATAGTTTTGGGACTACAGTAATTTTTTTTTTTTTTTTTTAGGTAGAGTCTCGCACTGTTGCCCAGGCTGAGGTGTAATGGTGCGATCTTGGCTCACTGCAACCTCTGCCTCCCAGGTTCAAATGATTCTCCTGCCTCAGCCTCCTGAGTAGCTGAGATTACAGACAGGTACCACCACAGCCAGCTAATTTTCTGTATCTTTAGTAGAGATGGGGTTTCATCATGTTGGCCAGGCTGGTCTCGAACTCCTGAGCTTAGGTGATCCACCCTCCTTGGCCTCCCAAAGTGCTGGGATTACAGGCGTGAGCCACCGCACCCGGCCGGGACTGCATTAATCTTAAAGGCTATGGGGGTACTCTGAAGTGTGAATTTTGCCTCAGAATAGCTTAGGTTTTTTCCAGAGCACAGAACAGGCCAAGAATCAAAGGAGCCTAGCTGTATTACACTTGCACAAACCGGTTTTTCTTTTCTGGATTGAAGACCCACATTTTATGCTTAATGAATGATGTTTCCCTTGGCTTGTCTATTTTGAAGATATCTTTCAAAAGTTCTCTCGCATTTTCATCAATCCCATGATGATTACAATCCCACCTCAAGCCATTTGTTGACTAAGAGTTAGGGTTCTGGAGCCAGACTGTATATTTGAACCCTTGCTCTGCTACTTACTGGCCATGTGACCCTGAGCAAGTCTCTCTATGCCTCGGTTTCATAATCTGTACAATGGGGAGAATAAAGGTAACTACTTCCTAGGATGATTATCTTTCGGGGTATATTTAGCCACCTTTTATTGAACATCTGATGCTGGAGACAGCAGTGAAGAAAACAGAGAGATGTTCTAATGGGAGTGATAGGCAATAAAGAAGTAAATTTCATGCTGTGACCAATAGAATAAGCCAATAAGAAAAATAAACCAGGGTAATGGGGCCAGAGAGGGTGTATGTGTGTGTGTGTATGTGTGTATGTGTACATGTATATGTATGTATTTGTATGTGTGTGTATGTGTGTGTTTATGTGTATGTGTGTATGTATGTGCGTGTACGTGTGTGTGTGTGTGTTTGTGTGTGTATGTATGTGTGTGTTGCCTTAGGTTGGATGGCCTCTCGAGGGAGGTTACCTTTGAGTAAAGACCTGGAGAAAGTGAGCCATGTGGATGTACTCTCTTCCAGGCAGAGGGAACTGCAGGTGCAAAGGCCCTGAGGCAGCAAACAGTTTGAGGAACAGCAAGGAGGGTGGTGGGTGCAGCTGCAACAGAGTGAGTGGGCAAAAGCTTAAGTGAGTGAATAGAAGTCAAATGCTTTGAACAGTGCCTGGCATATAGTAAATGTTTAATAAATGTTAATTGTTATGTTATTATTCTTGCTACTAGTCTTAGAATAAAAGACTCATTTTGAGGAGACAATTCAGACTATGTTTTTTCCTGGCATTACAAAATATATTTAAAAAATCAGTTTGGTTTTCTTCTATGATAAAAGGAATATGTCTATAATCATTGTAGATAGTTTGGAAAATACAGTTGAGGAGACAGATGGAAACAATCACTGTTAATGTTTTAGTGTATTTCCCACTGGCATTTTTATATGCTTAGTTTTTAATTTATCACAACTGTGATCACTACATATACTGTATACAATTCTATATTCTATTTTTTTACTTGACCTGATAACATAAATATTTCCCATAAAGGTATCATATATCATTTGTTATAAATGATGAATAATGTTCCACCAAGTGAAATGTACTTATCATTTCCCAGTTAATGGGCATTTAGGTTGCTTTTTATTTTTCTCGACATACGCAATGTGCAACTTCGACTTAGAGTTGTTTTGTTTTCCTTCGACTTAGGGTTGTTTCTGTAGGTGACATTCTCAGAGATGAAATTACTGATTTAGGCCAGGTATGGTGGCTCACTTTCCTGGAATCCCAGCACTTTGGGAGGTTGAGGTAGGAGGATCACTGAGCCCAAGAGTTTGAGACCAGCCTGGACAACATGGTGAAACCCCATCTCTGCAAAAAATAAAAAAAAATTAGCTGGTGTGCACATATCTGTAGTCCTAGCTACTCAAAAGGCTGAGGTGGGAGGATCACCAGAGCCTGGGAGTTTGAGGCTGCAGTGAGCTGTGATGATGCCACTGTACTCTAGCCTGGTTGACAGAGCAAGACACTGTCTCAAAGAAAAAAAAAAAAAAGGAAATTACTGATTCAAAGTTTATGGTGGTTGGTTTTTCCTTTACACAAATTTGTTTATTTAATTATTTTGAGACAGAGTCTCACTCTGTTGCCCAGGCTGGAGTGCAGTGGCATGATCTCTGCTCACTGCAATCTCTGCCTCCTGGGTTCAAGCAATCCTCATGCCTCAGCCTCCCCAGTAGCTGGGATTAAAGGCATGTGCCACCATGCCCGCTTAATTTTTGTGTTTTTAGCAAAGACGGGGTTTCACCACATTGGCCAGGCTGGTCTCAAACTCCTGACCTCAAGTGATCTGCCCACCTTGGCCTCCCAAAGTGCTGGGATTATAGGTGTGAGCCACCATGTCCAGCCCCTTTACACAAATTTAAAACCAATAGTATTTATTTGTGTGATTGTTTGATGTAGAATAGACCAGATCTCTTGGTAGACTTCAGAAAGGGCTACATTCCATTTTATTCCCTTTCAGAGTTGGAAGAGTTCATGTCCATTCGTCTTGGAGAGTAATGAGATTTTCTATTTTGTGCCCTAGCACATTTTAATTTTGAATGATTTTTAAAAAGTCTCTATGCAATGCTTTAGTGAGAATTTACGATTCTTGGTACTACTGGAACTAAGGTGATGGAGGCGGTAAGAGAGAAAATTTTTTCCGCAGGTCATCAGTGGTGTCAAAGATGGAGCTACTAGCCAGGTGTGAGACCTGGGGTAAGTCCACCTTCTCTTTGGACCTCAGTTTCCCCATGTGTATTAAAGATTGCAGGGCTTGTATATTCTTAGCACTTGTTATGTATCAGGCCCAGTCCTAAGCAATATCTGCATTCAAAGAGGTAAGTTCTTATAGTAACTGAGTGCTCATACTTTGAGTAACACTGTATTAGACTGTAAGCTCCATGAAGGCAGACACCTCATTTTGTTTTATTCGCCATCTGTATTAGCCTGTTAAGGCTGCCATAACAAAATGCCACAGGCTGGTGGCTTAAACATTGGAAATTTATTTCTCACAGTTCTGGAGGCTGGAAATCCAAGATCAAGATGTCAGCAGGGTGGATTTCTCCTGAGGCCTCTCTCCCTGGCTTGCAGACAGCCACCTTCTCTCACATGGCTTTGCAATATGAGCACACATCCCTGGTGTCTCCTCTTCTTCTATAAGGGTCTCACCCTATTGGCCTCATTTGGACTTAATCATTTAAAAACCATCTCCAAACACAGTTGTATTCTGAGGTCCTAGGGCTGGGACTTCAACATGTGAATTTTGGGAGGTTACAGTCAGTCAATGCAGATCCAGCTTTTAGCACCACCATTATCATCAAATATTAAGCAGCAAGTGCAGAGCCACATTCCCTCAGTTCCTGGCATGTAGAACTGATGAATGAATGAAATCTGGAAAGCCATATCAGTTCCTGCTGTGTCGAACAAATGAATGAATGAAGTCTTGGAAAGCTGACATTTCCATTTCGGTCCCAGCAGCTAAGGCAATTGCATTCTACATAACCTCATCTCTAATTTTATCCTATTCTACAGCTGTGGACATTGAGGTGTAGATGTGTAAAATGACTCAATGAAGGTTATGGAGGAGGTGGGACTTGAGTCAGGGCCTCCCTGATGTCAGGGCCAGGATTTCTAACCTCTCTGCTGCACTGAGAAGATTGGCTTGATCATTACCAAGCTCCCTTGATCCAATTTTAGAATTTTCTAGAAATCTTCCTCTCTTCATTGAACTTCCTCTCTTCAAGGCTTCCTTATCAGATTGGGTAAGAGGAAGCCAAGAAGAAATTCTTGCACAATGAGGGATAATTTGGGGTTCCTAGTGGAATCTTTCCCATCATCCCCTTTTATATATCTTTTTTTTTACAAAATGTAACTTATGCCAGCTCCGTGAAGCAGGGAGTTTTGACTTTTTTCCCTCAGAACTGCATCCTACTTCCTAGAATAGTGTCTGATGCATGAAGACAATAAATATTTATTGAATGAATTAATAGATATGTATGCACATTTCCTTTTTTTTTTTGAGATAGGGTCTTGCTCTCTCACTCAGGCTGGAGTGCAGTGGCACAATCACAGCTCACTGCAGCCTCGAACTCCTGGGCTCAAGCCATCCTCCTCTGCAGTGGCAGATCATAGTTTACTACAACCTCCACCTCCTAGTCTCCAGTGATCCTTCCACCTTAGCCTCTGAGTAGCTGGAACCACAGGTGAGTGACATCATACCTGGCTAATTTTTTAATGTTTTTGTAGAGACAAGGGTCTCATTATGTGGCCCAGGCTGGTCTCGAACTCCTAACCTCAAGTGATTCTACCACCTCGGCTTCCCAAAGTGCTGGGATTACAGGCATAAGCCCTTGCTCCTGGCAACATTTAATTTTTAATACAACTGTGTTCATATTATTAATACCATTCAAGGCTGGTGTGGTGGCTCATGCCTGTAATCCCATCACTTTGGGAGGCTGAGGCAGGTGGATCGCTTGAGCTTAGGAGTTCTAGACCAGGCTGGGCAACGTGGCAAAACCCTGTTTCTATCAAAACAAAATAAAACAAAAATTAACCAGGAAGGGTGGTGCGTGCTTGTAGTCTCAGCTACTCGGGAGGCTGAGGCAAGAGGATGGCTTGAGCCCGGGTGGAGGTGGGGGCTGTAGTGAGCAGAGATTGCACCACTGCACCCCAGTCTGGGCAACAGAGTGAGACCCCTTGTTACCAAACCAAACCAAACCAAACCAAACCAAACATAACAAAACCAAAAACAAACAAACAAAAAACACCCAAACAAAAACCAACCCCTCACAAACCAAAACCATTCAACATTTAAAAAATAAACTTAATTACATCTTGGTATGTTTGCTTGTGAGTTTTATAGATCTGTCTCATTCTTGCTACAGGAGACATGAAATGCCATGGAATGCATGAACTTTCATTTTTTAATTGTACTAAATATAAAGTAGATAAAACTTACCATTTTAGCCATCTTTTTTTGGACGGAGTCTTGCTGTGTCACCCAGGCTAGAGTGTGGTGGTGTGATCTTGGCTTACTGCCACCTCCACCTCCCGGACTCAAGTGAGTCTCCTGCCTCAGCCTCCTGAGTAGCTGGGATTACAGGCACCCACAATCTCACCTGGCTAATTTTTGTATCTTTAGTAGAGATGGGGTTTCACCATCTTGGCCGGGCTGGTCTCAAACTCCTGACCTCGTGATCCACCTGCTGTGGCCTCCCAAAGTGCTGGGATTATAGGTGTGAGCCACTGTGCCCGGCCCCATTTTAGCCACTTAAAAATATACAGTTGACTAACATTAAGGACATTCACAATGTTGTTCAACCATTCCTACTATCCAGTTCCAGAACCTTTTCATGATTCCAAACAGAAACAGAAACATTAAACAGTAATTCCCATCCCCATTCTCTTCTCCCCAGTCCCTGGTAACCATGTTTCTATTTTCTGCTTCTCTGAGCTTGCCTATTCTAGATACCTCATGTAAGTGGAATCGTACAATATTTGTCCTTTTGTGTTTGGCTTCTTTTACGTAGCATAATGTTTTAGAAATTCCATGGTTTGTAGCATGTATCGGTATTTCATTCCTTTTTAAAGGCTGAATAATATTTCATTGAATGGCTAGGCCACATTTTGTTTATCCATCCATTCATCTGGTGGTAGAATTGGGGTTGTTTCCACATTTTGGCTATTGCGTATAGTACTGCTATGAACATTTATGTACAAATACCTGTTTGAGTCTCTGCTTTCATGTCTTTTGAGTATATACCTAGGAATGGAATTACTGATCATATGGGAATTGTTTTTGAGAAACTGCTGAATGGAAACCTTCATTTAAAAAAATATAGAACCAGGTTGTGGTGGCTTACACCTGTAATCCCAGCACTTTGAGAGGCTGAGGTGGGAGGATCACTTGAGGCCCGGAGCTCGAGACCAGCCTGGGCAACATAGTGAGACTCTGTATGTACAAAAACAAACAAAAAAAATTAACTGGGTGTGGGGGTGCTTACCTATAGTCCCAGCTATTCGGGAGGCTGAGGTGGAGGATCATTTGAGGCCAAGAGTTTGAGTCCAGCCTGGGCAACATAGTGAGACTCTGTACAAAAACATAAAAAAGTTAGCCAGGTGTGGTGGTGCTCACCTGTAGTCTTGGCTATTTGGGAGGCTGAGGTGGCGGGATTGCTTGTGCCCAGGAACTTGAGGCTGTCATGATTGTGCCACTATACTCCAGCCTGGGTGATAGAGCAAGACCCTGTTCCTCAAAAACAGCAAAACTCCAATCCTGTTACTCCCTGCATTTGTGCTAATAACCACAGGATCAGAGTGGATGGGAGCTGGATTGGTGACTGTTGAGTGACCCAGGAGAGAATGGAAGCTCTGATCTTGGAGAGTCCCACCACCTGGTGTGGTTCCTGCACAGTTCATTCTCCTCCTCCTTTCTTTCCTCTGCCCCACACAGAAACTCATTCATTCATTTTTAACAATATTCCCTGATTGCTTTTGTCATGTTGCTTTTGTCATAGTTTAGGTGCTGGAATGTTTTGGTGAAAATAAGCATCCAAAACCTCTGCCCTCAAAGAGGAAAACAATAATCCGTGCCTTAATGATGGGGATGTGCTCTCAGAAATTCATCCTTAGGTGATTTCATTGTCATTCAACCATTATAGAGTTTACTTACATCAACCTAGATAGTATAGCCTATTGTACCACTAGTCTGTATAGTATAGCCTATTGCTCCTAGGCTGCAAATCTGTACAGCATGTTACTGTACTGAACACTCTAGGCAACTGTAACGCAGTTGTAAGTATTTGTATAGCTAAAACTATCAAAACAGAAAAAGTACAATAAAAATACAGTATAAAAGACAAATACAGGCTGAAGGTAGTGGCTCATGCCCGTAATCCCAGCATTTTGGGAGGCTGAAGTGGGTGGATCACTTGAGGTCATGAGTTCAAGACCAGCCTGGCCAATGGTGAAACCCTGTCTCTGCTAAAAACATAAAACTTAGCCTATAATCCCAGCTACTCGAGAGGCTGAGGCATGAGAATTGCTTGAACCTGGGAAGTGGAGGTTGCAGTGAGCTGAGATTGTGCCACTGCACTCCAGCCTCGGTAACATAGCGAGACTCCATCTGAAAAAAAAAAAAAGATAAATATAATGGCACACCTGGATAGAGAGCTTACCATGAATGGAGCTTGCAGGACTGGAAGGTGCTCTGGGTGAGTCAGTGAATGACTGGTGAATGAATGTGAAGGCCTAGGACATTACTGTGCACTACTGTGAACTTTATAAACACTGTATGCTTAGGCTACGCTTAATTTATTAAAATTTTTTTTCAATAATACATTAGCTTACTATAACTTTTTTACTTTATATACTTAAAAAAACTTTTAGGTTTGGAGATACATGTGAAAGTTTGCTATAGAGGCAAACTTGTGTCATGGGGGTTTGTTGTATTGGGTGTTAAGCCTAGTACCCAATAGTTATCTTTAATCTTTTAAAATTTTGACTCTTGTCAAACCACAAAGACATTGCTAAGTCACAAACACATTGTATAGCTGTACAAAAATATTTCCTTTACTTACATCCTTATGCTATAAGCTTTTTTTTTTTTTGTTAAAAACTAAAACACGCCGGGCGCTGTGGTCACGCCTGTAATCCTAGCACTTTGGGAAGCTGAGGCGGGCAGATCACGAGGTCAGGAGATCGAAACCATCTTGGCTGACACAGTGAAACCCCGTCTCTACTAAAAACACAAAAAATTAGCCAGGCGTAGTGGCGTGGGCCTGTAATCCCAGCTACTGGGGAGGCTGAGGCAGGAGAATTGCTTGAACCTGGGAGGGGGAGGTTGCAGTGAGCTGAGATCGCGCCCCTGCACTCCAGCCTGAGAGGGCAACAAGAGCGAGACTCCATCTCAAAAACAAAAACAAAAAACAAACAACCGAAACACAAGCACACACATTAGCCTCGGCCTACACACAAAGACATTGTTAAACACACGTAAGCTGTATCAGCTGCATTAGTCAGAATCATTACCTTCCACTTCGCAGCTTGTCCCACTGGAAGGTCTTCAGGGACAGGAACTTGCATGGAGCTGCGATCTCCTATGATAACAATCTCTTCTTCTGGAATCCCTCTTGAAGGACCTGCCTGGTGCTCTTGAGGAGATGTCACTCTTTTCAGAAACATGTCCATGGGGGTTTGCTAGGTTTGTTCCCTTTTGTCATCATAGATGCAATTTAAGCAGGTAATACACCATGAACATTCCACTCTATTAATGAAAGCCTTTCAGTGTTGGGGTCCATTTTAATTTTTCAAACTCTTTAAGAAGCTTGTTGAGGTCTGCAAAAGCATCTACTAAACCCGTCCCTGTCAGTTATCTTGGGGATTCTTCTTTTCCTTCTTCTGCAGTTTTCTTTTTTCTTGCCTTTTTTTCCCCACTATGCATTCTTGTTCCAGTCCCCACTCCTCATTGTTAATTCCTCGGGAACCACCTCTGGGAGCTCCTCAGTGTCATCTTCATCCATACCCAGGTTAAAGTTGTTTGCCATCTCAACCACAGCTTTGTCGATGTTTGCAACCTCCTCGTTCTTGGCAAATCCTTTGAAATCATGGGCAAATCTCTTGAGTATCTTCTTGCAGATGCCATTTATATACTCCTTGGTGACATCACCCCAAGCCTAAGAAGGTTCTTGATGTAATTATAGATGCGTTAACTCTTTCAGAATTCATCAATGTCTTCCTCAGTTGCAGTGATAGGCTGGGCGAAGCTCCTCCTCCGATGGTAGGCCTTATAAGCTGCTATAACTCCTTGATCCATTGGTTAGTTCAAGGAGGTGGTGTTTGAAGTAGAAACACCACTTTGATATTGGGATGAAGATCACCAATTAAAGGAGTATGTGTGAGAGCATTATCAACACTAAGCCAAAATTGAAAGGTATGTTCTTCTCCAATCAGTGTTTCCCCATTTTGCTGACACAGCAATTCAGGAGGGCATCTGGGAAGAGGAGTAGGTCATCTATGACTTCTTATTCCTTGTACTCTGGCAGTGTGTGCTTATTGATATGCTTGAAGGCCATGGCTTGAAGGCCAGACCACAAAGGGCTTCATTTTGTAGCCTGCAACATTGTCTCAGGGCAAGATGGTTTTCCTGTCCTTAAAAGCCTTGAAACCTGAGATTGACTTGGCCTCTTTATGGGTGAAAGTCCTTTCAGGCATCTGTTTCCAAAATAGGGAATATTTGCTCTGGCAAGTAAATTTCCTCCACGATCAGCTTATTTAGGGTTTCCAAAAATTCCTCAGCTGCCTTCACATCAGCGCTCGCAGACGCACCACTCCCATTTTCATTATGTAATGAATAATGATTCTTGAATTGTTTAAACCACCCAGCACTAGCAGTGAACTCAACATCATAGTCAAATCCAGCCTTTTTTTTTCTCAGCATTGCAAACAAACTTTTTGCTTAGGCCGTGATCGCCCTGGTGCTGAGAGGGATCCCCTTGAGTGTCTGGTCTTCAATCCAGGCCAGTAGAAGTTTCTTCATGTCCGATTTGGGCCCATCTTGAATTTTTGTTAGTCTTTTTTTAAATTTAATTTGTATTTTTATTTGAGACAGAGTCTTGCTCTGTTGCCCAGGCTAGAGCGCAGTGGCGTGATCTCGGCTCACTGCAACTTTCGCCTTCCTGAGTTCAAGTGATTCTGGTGCCTCAGCCTCCCAAGTAGCTGGGACTATAGGCACCCACCACCATGCCTGGCTAATATTTTGTATTTTTAGTTTGAGGTCTTAAACTCCTGACCTCAGGCAATCCGCCCACCTTGGCCTCCCAAAGTGCTGGGATTACAGGTGTGAGCCACCACGCTCGGTCCCATTTTTGTTGGTCTTGTTGCCTTCAATGAAGCAGATCCTTAAACAGCTGCAGTCACTTTGTTCTCATTCAAGATCATAGCACTTCTAATTGGATTTTTTCCTCTCCAGGTCAGTCACTCTACGTGGCCTCTTACTGGCAACATTAGCTGTGGATTTTGTACACTTAGGGGCCGTGATGGACAGAACAAGAGCACAAGAGAAAATGATGCAGTCACGAGTCTTGGTAAACACAGATGTATGAGGATGCTGCTGGCCTAACATGACATCCTGCTTTACAGCAAACTTTTCTTTCATTATTATAGATTCAGGGGGCACATGTGCAAAGTTGTTTGCCATCTCAACCACAGCTGTGTTGACTTTTGCAGCCTCCTGAACCTTGGCAAATCCTTTGACGTTAGGGATAAATTTCTTGAGTATCTTCTTGCAGATGTCATTTGTATACTCCTTGGTGACATCACCCCAAGACTAAGCAAATTTCTTGATGTAGTTATAGATATTGTAATTCTTTCAGAATTTATCAGTATCTTCTCAGTGTCTTCCTCAGTTGCACTGATGAATATATTGTATAATGGTGGGGTTTGGGCTTCTAGTGTATCCATAACCCAAATGTTGAACTTTGTACCCAACAGGTAATTTTTCAACCCTCAATTCCCTCCCATTCTCCCCACTTTTGGAGTCCCCAGTGCTGATTAATCCCCTCTCTATGTCCATGTGTATCCATCGTTTAGCTCCCCTTTATTGGTGAGGATATGCGATATTTGATTTTCTGTTTCTGAGTTATTTCTCATAGGAAAATGGCCTCCAATTCTACCCATGTGCTGTGAAAGACATAATTTCATTCTTTTTAATGGCCATATAGTATTCCACACACACACACAGGAATATATATATATATATATATATATACACACATACGTACACACACACACGCACACATACTGTATATATATATATTCCCGTGTGTGTGTGTATACACACACACACACATTTTCTTTATCCAGCTATCCATTGATGGACACTTAGGTTGATTCGATGACTTTGCTATTGTGAATAGTGGTGTGATAAACATATGAGTGCATGTGTCTTTTTTATATAATAATTTATTTTTTGGGGGGTAGATGCCCAATAGTAGAATTTCTGGGTTGAATGGTAGCTGATTTTTAGTTCTTTGATAAATCTCCATACTGTTTTCTATAAAGCTTGTACCAGTTTACACTCCTGCCAGTGGTGTTCCCTTTTCTCCACATCCTTGCCAGCATCTATTGTTTTTTGACTTTTTAATAATCAAAAAAGAGAGCCCATCCAACTGGTGTAAGATGGGATCTCACTGTGGCTTTAATTTGCATTTCTCTGATGATTCATGATGTTGAGCATTTTAAAACATGTTTCTTGGCCACTTGTATATCTTCTTTTGAGAAATATCTGTTTATGTTCTTTGCCTACTTTTTAATGGGATTATTTGTTTTTTTCTTGTTGAGTTGTTGGAGTACCTTGTAGACTCTGGATATTTGTCCTTTGTCAGATGCATGAACTTTTCTTTCTATAAGTAGAAGGAATACACTCTAAAATAATAATAAAGTATAGTAAATATATAAAGCAGTGACATAGTCATTTACTATTATTATCAAGTATTATACATAATTGCATGTGTTATACTGTCATACGACTGATGGCATAATAAATTTGATTGCACCAGCATCACCACAAGCAAATGAGTAATGTGTTATGCTATGACCTTATGATGGCTATGATGTCATTAGGTGACAGGAATTTTCCAGCTCCATTATAACCTCACGGGATCACTGTTATAGGTTTATGTGGTCCATCATTAACCTAAACATTATGTGGTATGTGATTGTATTATGATAATTATAAACAGTCCAATCAACAAACAAAATGAGTAAATAGATAATACAGAGGCTTTAGAAAGTGAAGATTGCCATAAAAAAATGAAATAGGGGAGTGGGTAGGGAGTGCTGAGATGATGGGTGTTGTGATTTTAAATAGGAGATCAGAGGAAGCCTCACTGGGAAGGTGGCATTTGAGCAGACCTAAAGCAGGGAAGGAGTTGACTGTGTGGATAAGGGGAAGAGCATTTCAGGCAGAGGGAATAGCTAGTGCAAAGGCCCTGAGGTGGGCGCCTCCCTGCTACGCTTGTGGAACAGTGTAACTGGAGCAGTGTAAGCAAGAGGGAGCGTGGGAGGAGATGAGGTTGGTGAGATCCTGGGATAGACTGTACAGAGCCTTGTAGACCACTGTCAAGTCTATGAAGTAGGGCATCTCTGGAAGACTTTGATGGAGGAATAGGGAGACCTGATTTTAAAATCTTATTTTATTTACTTATTTATTTTTTATTTTATTTTATTTTTTTTTGAGACGGAGTCTTGCTCTGTTATCCAGGCAGGTGCAATCTCAGCTCACTGCAACCTCTGTCTCCCAGGTTCAAGCGATTCTTATGTCTCAGCCTTCCAAGTAGCTGGGGCTACAAGGTATGTGCCACTATACCTGGCTAATTTTTGTATTTTTATTAGAGATGGTGTTTCACCATGTTGGCCAGGCTGGTCTCTAACTCCTGACCTCAAGTGATCTGCCCACCTTGGCCTCCCAAAGTGTTGGGATTGCAGGTGTGAGCCACTGTGCCTGACCATCTTATTTTATTTTTAGCAGGACCACTCTGTCTGCTGTGTTGAGGGTAGACTGCAGGGCATTGAGGGCAAAGGCAGGGAGATCCATTAGAAAGCAGTTCCAATAATCTGGGTGAGAGAAGAGGATGCCTGCTTCCAGGGTGTCAGTTGTGCAGGTGATAAGAGGTGTTTGGATGTTGAATATATTTTGCAGGCTGAGCCAACAGAATTCGCTGATGGATCCTATGGCTTGTTTGTCTGTAAAACACTAATGAAAACAAATGTTTTGCCGTATCTGTAGGAATGGCTGCTAAGTGTTTGATCTATTGGGGCAAGATCAATTTGTTGATAGGTAATGGTTGCTGTTGGACTGGTGCCCAGATTGTCAGATTAATTAACCTTCCAGACTGCCTGGTGCCTCATGGTCCATCTGCTTGGGCTTGGAGGAAGGGGAAAAAGACGCTAATATTAACAGTTAACATTGAGAACTCCCTTTATGCCAGATACTGTGCTTAGCACTCATATCTCATGTAGTAGATAATCTTTGTTATGTACTTAGTCATTTTTTTAAACAATCATGAATTTACAGAAAAGTTGTGAGTACAACACTAAAGTTTTTTTCCCACTAAATTACTTGAGAGTAAATTGCTCCCTGCTGCCCTATCACCTAGAAATACTTTAGTGTTTATGTCCTATAAACAAGACAGTCTCCTGCTTAGTCACATTACAACCATCCTAACCAAGAAATGAACGTGAATACATCAGCCCCCAGGAAACCATCCAGCCCCCAGGAAAGCCCTTTGGAGTGAAAAGATCTCACCTAGAATCAGGAATCACATTTACTTATCATGTATCTTTAATCTCCTTCAGTTTGGAATGCTTTCTCAGACTTTCTTTGGCTTTCCTAACCTTGACACTTTTGAAGATTGTCGGCCAGTTTTCTGTTGAATGTCCCTCAATTTTGATTTATCTGATGTTTTCTGATGATTAAATTCAGGCTCTGCGTCTTTAGCAAGAGTGTTACAAAAAGGATGCTGGGTTCTCCTTGCATCTTGTTGGGTGGTACATGATTTTGATCTGTCTCATTACTGATGATATTCATTTTGATCACTTGATTAAAGTAGTATCTGCCAGGCTTCTATAAGTAAAGTTACCCTCTTCCCTTTTATAATTGGTATCTGTTTTGTGGGAGATACGTTGAGGCTATGTAAAAATCCCCTTCCTTATCTAACTTTATCTTTCTGTCAGTCAGTTAATCAGTGTATCAGCTGATCACTGTATGGACTCATTGTTGCCTATTTCATTTAATGGGGTTCTAATTCATTGCTGTCATCATCCCTGGTTTGGCCAGTAGGAACTCTTTCAAGTTGGCTCCTAGGTCTTTTTGATCAGTCCTCATCATTCTTTGAGTGCCTCTTTGCTTTCTGGTGCAAGATATTCCAGATTCATCTTGTACTTTCCCTTGCTCCAGCCCTGCAATCAGTCATTTCTCCAAAAAGCCCTGCCTCTTTTTAGTGGTGAATGGTTTTTAGAAGCTAGGATCTGGGTATGAGGTGTGCTCATCAATCTTGGGGTATTGCTTTTCCCAGGTCCTCTAAGAGACAGAAGTAGGGAAGATATGGATATGAATATATAAACATACATATGTATGCAAATATATACATATTACATGCATTGATAAACAAATATATTCTACATATATACATTGATAAATAAATATATAGGTATGCGTAATCAATCTATATATATATCAATCTACATCAGTCTATATGCTGAAAACCATAGAACTCTAATTCTAATTCAATGCTACAGAGTTTATTCTAGTTTTCTCCCTTTCTACATTTGTAACTCTCTTATCTAACATTGACACCCATTATTCTTACTCTAGTAGCTTATTTGATTAATCTTCCTATACACACAGAGTTTGCTTTCTTGGCCACAGCCCCTGCCCTATACCAATTCCCTTCTCATCCTCTCTTGACCTCTCCTCATCTCCTGTCTTACTCTATACCACCTAATGGCTGACAAAGGGAAGCAAAAAGGAAGAGCTATAAAAACTACCTCTTGGTTGGGTGTGGTGGCTTACCCCTGTAATGCCAACACTTTTGGAGGCTAAGGCAGGAGGGTCACTTGAGGCCAGCAGTTTGAGGCTATAGTGAGCTATGATTGCACAAGTGCACTCCAGCCTGGGTGATGAAGTGAGACCCTGTCCCCAAAGCAAACAAAAATCCCCCAAAAATTTTTTTAAATCCTATTTCATAGATGGACAAACTGAGGTCCAGGAAAGATTAAGCAACATGCCCACAGCTAGTGTGCAATGGAGGAGGGATTAAAATTTCAGAAGTCTAAGTCCAGCCCTTGTTCTTAATTAACCCTTAGCCCACACTGATGTATGTACAGGGTGACGAATAGATTCTCATGGGATCTGATGGCTGGGCAGTGAAGCCCTGGAAGAATAGATGAGCTCTGATCATCTACCAATCTGCTTGGTACCATCTTTAGAACAGGGAAAGGAGTCTGCCTTCATTCTATCACTGGCTCATTTCTGGCCTCACAGAGCCTTAGTTTCCTCAACTGAAAAATAGAGATAATTATAGTGCCTACCTCAGAGGGCTCGTGCGAAGAAGCAATGTGATGATGTGTGGAATGCTTCATCTAGATACACTCTTGGGTCCCTGAACCTCAGACTCATGCTGCTCACACTCCTGTGGAATACAGAATGGTGGATGGGAGCAGGATGAGACCTTGGGTGCTTCATTTACCTTTTTGGTGCCTCAGTTTCCTCAAGTGCAAAATAGAAGTGTGGGATTTAAAGTCAGACAGATCTCAGTTCAAATCTTGGATCTGCTACTCACGTAATAGATGGCTTTGAGCAAGCCAGAGCCACTCCCTAAGCCTTAGTTTTTCCATCTGACAAGGAGGTTAACTATAGCCCCTGCTTTCTTAGGTGGGTGTGTGGATTCCGTGGAGGAAATGTGTGTAGAAGACCTTGAAGAGAACTGGCCCATGGAAAGTGGTTGGTAAATGTGCACCTGGGATTCTTGTTTAGGTTTTAGGAAATAGAATGTTTTATTTAAAAGGCAAAAATAGCAACTAGAAATACTATTTGGTCTACACATATGGAAGGGATCTTCCTGGAAGGGAACGGTTGTCATCTCATTATACAGGTGAGTCAACTGAACCTCAGAAAGAGTAAAAGGCTCTTGATAGGAAGCAGCTGTGGGGTTCAGAGTTTTGCATCCTATTCATTCTTCAGAATGTTCCCTTAAGAGTGGATGTGTTACCTTTTGTGAACAATTAAGGGAGAGTGATTTTGGAAGCACTTCTGCTGATTAAAATGAAAACACTTTGTTTCTGTGGCAGTGTTAAACAAACTCCCCCCACCTGCCACCCATCCCCAAAGTCAAAGAACCCACTGCATTTTGGGTTGGTGGTCACCTACAGCTGTACCTGACGTGCAGCTGTATGCTTGAGGTGTTTGAACATCAAAGCAGGGATCATCCCCTCCTCTCGACGCAATGAGGACAAAATTACTTTCTTCTGACTGAGACATAATTGCATCAGAATCTCAGTAGAAAGGAGGGAGGACAAAATGCTGAAAGTCATTCTGTACCTCTACAAAGTTATTTACTCTACAGTCATTGAGCAGAGCAGCTTTGCTTTCTTTGGGTTTCGAATAACTTTTCTCTTTTGGTCTACCATGTATTGAGTTCTTACTACATGAGTGACTCTGCACGAAGCTCTTTATCTATTGTAAAGGAATGTTTTCCTGGTGTGTCTCCCATTCGACTCATTCCAGATTAATCACTTCTCCAATTAAGTCTAACTCCAAAGAAACAATGCTGGACAAAGAAATTTTAGCATGATATATCTTTATGTATGCATCTATCCATCCATCCATCCATCCTGTGAGGAAAGTATTGTTATTTCCATTTATAGATCAGGAACCCAAAGCTCAAAGAGGTTGTGATGTGCCTAAGGCCACACAATGAGAAGCAGTGCTGCCTTTTGTTATGTGCAAAATGGGAGCTCATTTCTCTCCCATGGTGTATGGCAGAGGTCAGCAAGCATTTCTCAGAAGGGGCCAGGTAGTAATTATTTTAGTTTTGGCAAGCTATATGGTTTCTCTCTCAACTGCTGAACCCTGAGTGAGTTCAGTACCAAAACACTGTAGCAGGAAAGCAGCCATAGACAATGTGCAACTGAGTGGGTGTGACTGTATTTCAAGAAAACTGTGTTTACAAAAATAGGCAGCAGGTGAGATTTGACCCATGGGTCATAGTTGGCCAACTCCTGCTTTATGGTCCTGTCAATCATGGTGACCCATTCTTCCCAAAACCCTAGCTATCGGGGTGTGTGCATGACGAGGCTGGGGCAATCAGAGGAGACTTCTCTGGGATTGAAAAAGTGATGGCAAAGAAGTATTCTTTCCAGTGG